>JAZHYW010021169.1:0-213647 GCA_037355805.1 Ixodes ricinus | reverse complement strand
CGTACATTCTCCCACCTCGCGCTCCCCGGGATTGGGTCTTCACTGTCAGTAGAAGGCTTCTAGGCAGAGCTTGCTCTTCTTTTGCACTGGCTCTTCTTCTGGGTCAATTGGAGTTTCTGCTGCTCTTCCTGAGAGGTTAGGTCAGTTGCAGAGCTGGTGCTGCCAGCTGCCTCCGCGGCGGCCTGGTGTGCCCTCTCGTGGCCCGGGATGCCAGTAGTGCCCCGGGTAGCCATTCAATTATCAGTGTAGAACCTTGTTTTTCCAGCTCATTTGTGATTATTTTGATGTTTTTAACTGTCCTGTGCTCTCGCCTTGCCGGATTCCTTGCAAGCTAGCATAGTTCCTCGGACAGTATTCGACGCTTTCTGTCGTTATTCGTGCACCCCATGACCAGGAATGGTGTCCTGATGACTGGAGGACTGTCGCCGTCGAAGCCCGTTGCTCTGAATTCGGTTTGCGAGTTTAAAACAAGAGAAGAAAGCGCGAACGAAGTTCGGGCGCTGCAGGCACTCAACACCGGAAGCCTCGTCATCCCGGACTTTCCCTCCTTCTACCAACGACCCAGCGAGGGGAAAGCGCCGGTAACCCGCTCCCATTCTCCTCTTTCGCTTTCTTTCAGAGTAAAACGGCTTAAGTTATAAGCCGTCGACGCCCAGGAAAGCAAACGTTAGGAGGCCCCCTGTTCTCCGAAGTCTCTATTATCGCTTATACGCACATAATACCGTTGAATTTTTTAGAGCTCCCGTCCCTGCGGGTTAGAACGGCGTGGGCTTAACCGTGCGTCGCAAAGCGGAAAACTTTCCCCCCTAAATTAAGCGGGGGAAATTGACGTCACTGGCCTCAACACCAATTCAGTTTTGCTGCTAAATTTGGCGGGAAATTTTCGCTAACTTTTTCCGCTGAATTTAGAGGGAAATTTTTTAGCAACTGTACCGGAAATTTAGAGAAAATTTCTTGGCTAAATGGAGTGGGCAGCAGGAGAGGAGGTGGAGGGTACGGAGGGGAGCAGGGGCATACCCTCCCCTTCTCCTTCTCAGCAGCTGCCGCTCTAATTCGGCCTTACGGAGAATTGTCAACGTCTTTCCATTTTTAACGTATTTTAAGCATTCAAAAGACCGTCCTATAAACGCAGCAGCATTTAATCCCGATTTATTTGCAGCTGTATACAAGATGTTCATGATTGTACAGCAGCCAGATAGAATAAAACAGTCTCAAGCTCTTTTGATAGCTTGACAATTGCTTTAACTCGCCTGGTGAAGCTTGGAGCGAAGTCCAGCAATGATTTCCCCCATGACGATTCCCAACGCAGTTGGCAGCCGACGCGATCTCTGTTAATTGTTAAGGCAGACAAATGGTATCGACAATGAGTTTTGGAAATGGCTTGATATAAAATAAAAACTCTCTAAATCGTGAATACCAAGGATGTTTGTGACATCATTCATACTACCTGATCAGCAGGATGCATCTTTTTTCACTCGGGACATCAGGTACCGTACAGCGGTACGGAATGAACGCGGGCATGGGTGCAGGTCTGCAAGCAGATGCTGCACCTCCTGAAGCAGATAGGAGCTGCGATGGACTCAGCGTGGGTCAGGCTCTTGCCGCGTATCCATTCCGTGCCACATGTCTCTAGGCGACTCAGCGTGGGTCGACCATGCGCTCCGTGCCTTCCTCCAACGCCCTTATTGGATCGCGGGGCCGCAGCACTCGTCACAGTTCACCAAGTTAACGTCAAACGGAATATGGTGATATTTTTACGACAGCGCACCATTTTATACACCATTTTATCAGCTCATGCGGTCGACAGACCCAACGAAAGATTGTCCTGCAAATGGCAGGAAAGTGTCATTGCAGTGGCGATGCGTTTCTTTGTGTTCAACACGACACAAGTGGCAAGCTTGAAACACTGACACGCCTATGCCGCTACAATAACAACAAAAAAATAAACAATAGGCGAATGTTCAGTGTGCTCAGTCTCCATCCGAATGTAGATCTAGAGATTCGGATAAGGTGCTAACATCTAGAAGCAGACGCTATTCACGCTCATGTAGTACCTTTGTAGCTTATACGCTCCAGTTATGAAATCAGATCCCAACGGCTAGCTTTCCATTCCGGACGTAGATCGAGGGTTTGGTCATGAATAGTTTTAGCATTGCGGCGAGAAAAACAGGGTTGGTATTTCTCTTCAGTTTACTTCTGCCCGTATGAATGAAAACTATACTGATCCACCAAAATTATGTTAGTGTCATGTTCTTTACTGGCGACTGTCTTGCAAGCTTGGGAGAGATATTCAAGGTATGCCTGGTTTTCTTAGCTGTTCATATATATGCAGAAGATTGCTTAACATTTGTGTTCTTAAATTTATTTTTCTGATATGGCAGCCGTAACTCTCGAGGAAAACACTTCCTTCCTTATTTTGCCACAGCAAGAAAACAACCAGAATTTTCATTATGCTTTGATAGAATTTATTTAAATCTTGATTTAAGTAATTGAAATCGCTCCAATTTGGGTATAACGATTAAAGTCGCACCGATTGTGGCTGCTAGTGAATTAAACACTTTTCCCCAAAACAATACTGAAAATAGTTTTTATTTACCGTTTGCCTATCAGTTCTTTCCATGGGTATGTATTTCGTATCTGCAGGAAAGAATGATCAAGCAAGAAATATGTATATTAGACAGTCATTAACAACACACAACACACACACACTACACACAGAGACACGCACATCTAGTGATAAAATAGTAACTAATTTCTAGCTGAAGAGATTTAATTCACGGAAGTTAATTTCAAAATAAAAAAAATCTGGATTTATTTCTTTAAAAAATATATCCCGATTGGTTTTCACCCTGACTACAAAACATTTCTTTCAACTTAGAGATGAATGCCGCCAAGAAACGACCAAAAAAGAAAGGAAAGGGCTCATATTCTACATGAGGGTGATACTGAGCCAGAAAACTGTGCCTTCCATGCACCATATTACAAACAAAAACTATCTTGAAAACATGTACAGTCAATGCTGCATCCGACTTTATGCATCCTATAAAACCGAAGTGAGGAAAAAGGTCTCGGGGTGCACCTAAGCATCTTCTTATGCGTTGCGAACGCGAAAGCATGCAGGTGCCGCTCCTCCGTTCCTTATTTCGTCTACGCTGCGTACTTTTTTCGTGGCCGGTCAGCGCGCGCGCTCTCCTCCGCGCGCTGACCTTGGACGCTCCGTGTTAACGGCGCTCTGGTTAGCTCTGATGGGCACGCAGCGCCATCGGAGTGAGCGGTCGTTGAAGCTGACACCCGCGGCGGCCAATGGGAGCACTCGTCGACGCGCGCCAGCCAATGGGACCGAAGCCGAAAATCCATCAGCTTTACTCCGCTCTTTGTGAACAGGGGAATTTAGGTGCCGTTGGCTACCTTTTCGCGTGGTTTCATAGCTGGGAGCTGGCTTCACTTGGAGAAAGGATTTGAGGATGCCGTTTAATGCGGCTCGCTCCACGAGACAGCTAATGCCTTCGCATTAAACAAAACGTTAAGTCAGACGAACAGAAATAAACGCAATTAAGATGTTCACATGGAAGCATTTAGGGAAATGATACAATTAGTTGCACAGCACAGAAGGGCATGGCACAATTTCAAAAGTAGAATTTTGATGAGGGTACTGAAAGTAACATACTTCTGCTGACAAAACTGTGCGAAAAGCTATGAGGATCGACTCATCAAACTTCGGGTAATTTGCCGCTTCATGCTTCCTGTGCTCTGGCAGGATTGATTGACTTAAGAAAGAAATGCAGCCTAGTGGCGACATAAAATGCCATCGATACAGCAGTGAATGCTTTGGAGTGATCAGCACATCCAACCTTTTGGACAAGCGGCGTCCGCCAAGAGCACCCAATGAGATAGAGACTGAGAAACATTTATTTCGACTCGGGAGAGCCGAAAAATGGCTGCCAACGTTAGAGTAATAGCGAGAGGAAGCCACTAGGGGTGTCGCGAACTTTTGTCGAAACGGATTTTTGGTCAAACTTTGGGGTCGACTAGTTGGAACCGGTTCGAACCGGTTCGACGAGCCTTCCAACTTTTAACCAGATCCAACGGGTTCGACTTTGTGGACAGTGTGGCCAGACCTTGATACATGCATGTCTAGGATTGGAATTTTTTTATGGAAAGGGTTATTTTATTTTTATGAACAGTTGAAATTAAAATAAACTAATTCTAATCACTGAAGAAGTTAAAAACTTAATTTTTTGTACTGTATTAACTGATGTCTGCCAATAAGTGCTGCCCTCAATTAATCCCTTAGCCACCACCATCCAATCCGAAGCCAACTGGCCAGCCTGTCGCGCATAGAGTCACTAAATAAAGCTACGCTTTCAGAGTACCGAAACTCCCAATTTACGCGTCTGAAGCGTCAGGCGCCGCCATGCTTGGGTCCGCGCGAAGACGGAGGAGTGACTGTAGCTGAGCCAAGCCGAGCTGTAGCTGTCGCCTACGCCAGCTGCCGCGGCCGCAGCTGGTGGCCGCGAATCGAAGTCGTGTTGTTCGTATCTCGACGCAATACGGAAAATGCGCGTGCCGAGCGACGGACTTCAGCGTAGCGCGCGCAGTAAACAGCAAACAGCAGCAGGCAGAGGATCGCTGGATCCAAGATGGTGGCGTTGAGAAAACGTGATGATGATGATGCAACCGCCGTGACTGCCGCTGTCCAATGATGCCGCAGCGAACCAGAATATTGTTGAATAGAGCTGACTGTATTGTCGGCAAAATGCCAAAGAAAAGGACGTGCGGTACTCTGAAAGCGTAGCTTTATTTAGTGACTCTAGTATGCGCATACGCATAGCAGTCGAGACCTGAGTTGAACCTTCGTCGAACCTTTCACAAGAAGTCTCGAAACAGTCTAACCTGGTCGAACTCAGACCTCGACCGGTTCGCGACATGCCTAGAAGCAACCGATGCAGACGTTTTCTCCTCCAGTATCTCCAGTTACCTCCAGTTGTCGATTGCAGTGCCACAGGCGGCCGTCCGCTCTTTTCGGCACAGCGCCACCCATTGACGTTGCCCTCGCTTTTCCCACTACTACTGGTCCTCGAGATCGACCTAGAGGTGGCGCTACTGTCGCGCTATCATCATCATCAAAGCGGGGATAGAAGCATGACCGCCCCTTAGGCTCTCCACGTTCGCGCACGAGACGGCGTAGATCCTTGCGTTTACTTTGTCGCGCAAAGTATCGGCAGGAAAACACTTTTAGCTGAAAATGGTACGGTACTGTTCGGTGCTTCAGTGAAGATCAAGTCGTGTTACAAGCGTACAGCCTAAACTTAAACAATCGCTAGTGTGGATGCGTCGTCCGCTCCAGGCAGACGTTGGGAAGCGTGGATCACCACGACGGATGTCTCTCTCCGGGTGAACTGCGCCTATTTATGTCAAATTTGTGTTTCTTTTAAAATAGATGTATCGGTTCTGCAGCGTGGAAATTCAACAAAACAATAAATTACAAGGATACCATAATACTGGTACTGTGGGCTGTGAAATCGCAGATTCTATGCATTTTTGTTTTGTAACTTTTAGCATTTGCACTAATATAAACATTTTAGCATGAAGAGAAGTTAGTGTTGTATTGGAAATTACCATGCTAGTGAGTTCCGCTGCAGCCAATGTCTCCCTTTACTGTGTTATGGTGTGGGTAAGTTTTTCGGAGTCAGAACAATTCTACTACGTTGCGATGCAATGAGGAGAGAGCAGTGATTTCCCTACACAGCCCGGGGGGGGGGTGTACAGTACCCCCTTGTTTTTCTGACGGCACCCCCTTAATTCGCAACGACTCCTCTATTCTCAATGCCCCCCCCCCCCCCACTCCCTTTAAAATTTAGACACCCCCCACTAATTTCAATTCCTGGGGAAATGCCTGGGAGAGAGTGCTCTATAGTTACGATCCGGAAACTGTTCGTTGACAGGACAACTCAGAAAAGTGAAACAAACTATTCTAATATATCTGCCGCGATTGGAACAAACGAAAGTAACCGAGCAACGCAGTAGCCTCCGTGGGATGCTTTTCTTGGTAGTGTTGGTTCACCCGCTTCAATTTCCTTAATGAGGGCTGCAGATGTCAAGAGGCTAATGTTATAAATTTCTGGCTGAATAATTACATTCAAACTATGTAGACTCTGCAACTCCAACAAATGGCTCGTACCACGACACAGACGGCATCGGCCGCTGCGGCACTCTTTTACTGATGAGGGCTAGCGACTCTTACGAGACTTTCCGATCACCCTCCGGCCTCACCTAAGGCATATCGGGATTGAGCAATTCATCGATTAACTTCCAGTTTATTCGAGGGATGCTTTAATTGCGATATTTCTTTTTGCCGTTTAATCGGAACCTTGTGCTAAAGAAAGTAGAAAAAAGTAAAAAAAGCATGCTTTAATATTTCTGAAGCATTTATTTCTTCTGGAAACAGGCTTGCACGGTAAACCACCTCAGAAAGCTTGTGATTGTAATCGAGGGTGATTATACTAATAACTTAAAAATTACTTCACTTTAAATGGGCTTCGTGTTCATATTTCTGTAGGCGTCACAACGTGAAGTTTAAACAAGGCGGTAAGTTGGGCGAGTTGGTTGAACATCTTCAAACGTGGGAACAGCGCAAAAAATTTACAAAGGACAAGTGAAAGAAGTGCACGGACAAAGCGCTTTGTCCGTGCACTTCTTTCACTTGTCCTTTGTAAATTTTTTGCGCTGTTCCCACGTTTGAAGGTGAAGTTTAAAATTAGAAGGCGATATGCCATTCATGAAATAGTTAGACATAGTTTTAAAAAATGTGTAGTTTTAACATCTTTCATGCAATATGACCGGTGAAAAATCAACTAACGGATTTATCATTTTATTTATTTTTATACTATTTTTATTAAACCAGAGCTCCAATCAACATTCAATGTTTTATGAAAGCTATGGTTTGTGCGAGGTAACTAAAATATCTGGGACCAGCGGTTGTATAGACCTTTGCAAAAAGAGCTCTCTGGCCGCCGCCATTTTCCGAATCGAGCGACCCTACCAGCCAGAAATTTCTGCCATCCTCCTGAGCTATCAAAACCCGGTCAGCGTGACTACCCACCTGCATTGTGCATTCGGAGTTCGCCGGCTTTTCTGTGAACTTTTTACTTTATTTGCCTGTTTAGGATGCTTACCCTTTGTGTGTTATCTTCCACTGTGAGAACCAGGGAATACCAGGGCTCGTAGCCTGCTCGGCCTTTGCAGGAAACGAACGAAGAGAGCGAACGTCAAGCAGCCCGCGACGCGGGCAGTTTGACGTTCTTGGAGGATTATTTCTGTTGAGATAACCTCCAAAAAGCCTTCCTCCATGGCTATGTTCCGGGTCTTCGCGAAAAATAACTCATAGGGTCGGGTCCGGAGCGTGGGGACGAAATAGACACGTTCGTTCATTTGCTTTGAAGTTGTGCAAAAAAGCAGCTCTCGTCTACATGTGCCCCAAAACACATCGGATTCCGTCCGATCGTCGTGAAGCGACTATCGTCGACACTGTATATTGGATATGCTGTGTTATTTTAGACCTTTCTCAAATCCTGCTCGGATAACGCGGCACCATGGGATACGTACAGTATATGTTGTTCGATTGATGAGACTCGCCGAATTTCATGTTGTGGCAGTTTGGATATCCTGTGCGGTTAAATATTTTCGACGGATGAGGCCTTTGTAGATTGACACGGCTGAGTGTATGGTGCCGTAAAAGGATCAACATAAAATGAAACACACATTCCAGTTTCATTTGTTCTGTCGCGCACGGACTCACCAAAACAGCTTTCATTTCTTTGTTTTTGTTCTCAGAAATAGTACAATGCATTCTTTAAAACAAAACGAGAAATTCTGTTCGCAATAGAACACAAAATAAAAAAAGTTGAACGCGGCAATTTAGCCTCTACCAGCGTCTGGAAGTGCGCCTGCGCAGGCTGCCACAGCCCACTGACTATAAAACCCACAGCCCAGCTCAGTCGGGCAACACTGACGTACCCTCTCAAAACCAGGGACGCGCGTTGTAAGTCGCTTCGTTCGAGACTGCCGCTGGAAATGTCTTAGTTATGGAAGCATACGACTTAATAGTAATCGCTTCGCTGAATTTCCACGCATGTGAAACGATACAACAAAGCCCTTAGTGGGAAAAAAGGACAAAAAAAACATTTCATTAGGAGGGCTTAGTTGAGCCGGAAACGTGCTTACGTCGTCGAGATCTATGCTTCCGAACGTGCGCTCGTAGCAGACGACGCACGCCGGTATCCCCCGCTTTCGCATATTTCCAGACGCCTGTACCAAGCAGCTGCAGGTCGCTCTCCAAAGTACTCCAAAGTAGTGATGGGACGAATCTTTATCCGAATCGAGATTCGGAGCCGAATCCGAAGATTCGGAAAGATTCGGAAGAGTAGCCAAATCTCAAGCGAATCGGAAAAGTTCGGAAAGGATGGATGGATGGATGTTAATGGCTATACCCTTTGTAACTGGCGGTAGCTTGCGCCACCTAGCCTAAGTCTAAAAAGACAAAAACGTGATCCCTCCCGCCGCCCTTTTAAGACCAATTTTTCTCCCCTAACTATCACCGGGCAGTGTGAAATATCACCAGGATGACCTTCGAGGGATCGGGCAAAAAAACTAAAAACATCCCCCCCCCCCCCCTGCCTCTTCCCCCGGCGAGGGAGTCGCAGTTTTCCTCTGGTCAACCTTGTCGGCGTTACCCCAGCACCGGACCCACTGGGAGACAGGGTTGAGACTTTGGGCCGAAGCCACGCGGGAGGGAGGCCCAATTTTCCTCTCTCCCACCTGTCCCCAGCTGTGCTAGTTAGTTGTCCATCATTTAATTTTCCCTAGATAATTTCCACCAATCTTCTAATCATCTCTTTGTCACTGTAATCCTTTTCCCTACCGTCCTTCCATCGTCGCCAGTGAAACCCAGCGCCACGGCCAAATCCGTTACCCCCTCAGGGAGAGCAGGGCGAAGCCCCGTGCACTTCAAAACCAAGTGCTCTATAATAGTGTCTCGCTATCATTATGGCAGGCGGTACGTAATGTGCCTGTCTCCTGAAATTTAGCCCTATACGTCCTCGTCCTCAAAGCTCCCGTTCTTGCCTCGAACAGCAAAGCACTTCCCAGTGAATTGTCAAACAGTTTTTCCTTTCTTATGTCCTGCTTTCGTGACCTGTATGTACACTGTTAAAGCTGATTTCTCCTGCATTCTCCCTCCCAAATTTTCCTATGTGCCCCTTTCACCCCCTTTTCACTGAAGTAGTCTCCTGCGAGTCGACTTTAGGGAGTTTTAGAATAACGTACGCAATTTTAGCGCACGCTAGCGCTAAATTTAGCGCTAAATTTGGCGCTTGTATTAGCGCACGCGACGCAAGAGAGTTTTAGAATAGCGTTTCTCCGTCGCGACGCAAAAGCCCAAGCATCTCGCGCTTGCGACGCCACCAAGATACAGTCACAATTTTTATTTCACACACGAAATGCTGTAACTTTAGAAAAAACAAGTTTTTTTAGTCCGAGTACCTTTTTAAATTTGTTTAAACATGAGAATGCGGCGCGAGCGGTTGATCGGTCGTGTCCGCTTGCGTCGCCTCGGCAAGAGAGGTCTCGTGTACTGACCTTCGCACATCGTACCTTCGCCGAGAAATGTTCGCGCGTCACAAGCATCAAGTTGCCGGTTATCGTTGCCAAACCGAGTACAATGGCGTCCCGTATTGAAAATCGTAGTCGCGAGGATGCCGCCGACGTCGCACTCACGACGCCGCCAAAGCGGCCGCAGCCATGGTCCTGGGAGCCGCCATTTTTTTAACTGTGCTCGTCTTGGCTTTAGCCAACTTCTCACCACGAATCTCCTCCTTGGAGAAGCGCAAAGACTTTTTGCGTACGCACGCTATTTCCGAGAAATAGCGTGCGTACGCAAAGAGTCTTTGCGCTTCTCCAAGGAGGATTCGTGATGACAAGTTGGCTAAAGCCAAGACGAGCCGAGTTAAAAAATGGCGACTTCCAGGGGCGGCTGCTTTGGCGGCGTCGTGAGTGCGACGTCGGCGGCATCCTCGCGACTGCGATTTTCAATACGGGACGGCATTGTGCTCGGTTTGGCAACGATCACCGGCAACTTGATGCTTGCGACGCGCGAACATTTCTCGGCGAAGGTACGATGTGCGAAGGTTAGTACACGAGACCTCTCTTGCAGAGGCGACGCAAGCGGACACGACCGGTCAACCACTCGCATCACATTCTCATGTTTAAACAAATCTAAAATGCTACTCTGGACCAAAAAACTTGTTTTCTTTCTAAAGTTACAGCATTTCGTGTGTGAAATAAAAATTGTGACTGTATCGTGGTGGCGTCGCAAGCGCGAGATGCTTGGGCTTTTGCGTCGCGGCGGAGAAACGCTATTCTAAAACTCTCTTGCGTCGCGTGCGCTAATAGAGAGTTTTAGTAGATCGTTTTGGCTCTCCCGCTACGCTATACGCTAGAGCGACGACGCTACTGCGCATGCGCGCTGCTAGCGGAAACATTGCGGAGCTGCGGAGGCTAGCGGAGGCGCGCTATCAGACCAAAATAGCGAGGCGCCTAGCGCGGCGCGCTAGCGTGGGTCTCGCGAGAACGAGACTTGGCGAGATAAGGGAGAGCCAGCGAGGGACTCAATTCAAGATGGCCGCCACGCCGCGCCTGTCAGGTCGGTGCGCTTCGCGATCGTGGTTCTGAGGGGTGGATTATATCTTGCTGCTGCAAGAAGTAGCCGCGACAAAGCCGTTCCACGACTGCAACAGGTAGCGATTGATGGCGAACATGCTAAATACAGCCACGGAAAAAAGAAAAAAAGAAGAAAAAAAGCTTCGCAGTCCGTGGTGCTGTGAGCGAAGGGTGCGGCCTCCTGCTCGGCCGCTTTGTCGTGAGGACAAAACCGACCAAGGAAGCGAGCGAGCAGGCGGATATGAGGGATTTCCGTGGCGTTTCATTTTCGGTGAACAACGACACAACAGAAGAGCTACGGTTGTTGTCATCTATTTTTGAAGATTTTTCTCGGTGGCTTTGGCGCTTGGCTCATATCGGATTGGCTTGGAAAACTTGGCCGTCAGTCGTATTCAATTACAAACATAATAGACATTTCCTTACAAAAGAAGCAACGATTAGCACGTTATTCAATAAAGAACAAAGTATTCTATCAAGATAACGACGTTAATAAAACAATTGCGAAGAATTGCTTTACAAATCTGTTTTACGCAAGCCTTGGTGTCCGAAAGAGCCGCTAGTGGCGTTGCGTTAGCTCTCGTAACGCTGTAATTCATAGCGGGTGGCGAACGTTCTACTAAAACTTAAAATGGTGGTTCCGCTACGCTACATATAGCGGAGGCCGTAGCGGCTAGCGGATAGCGCAGCGGGAGTGACTGAACGATCTACTAAAAATACTCTAATACAAGCGCTAAATTTAGCGCTAGCGTGCGCTAAAATTGCGTACGTTATTCTAAAACTCCCTATTGACTCGATTTTCGCATCTTACATTCTAGTTCGAGAGAGACATTGTTAGGGGACTGCCGAAACTTCTTTTACAGTTTTTCTTGGTGAGTTAATAATATTAATAATATTAATAATAATAATAATAATAATAATAATAATAATAATAGTCTTTACTTGCAAAAGGAATGTTACCTCGGGTGCCTGAATATATTTATTGTGCGTTGCGCCACATCACATTACGTATAATACATAGCATTTCGCTACATTTTACCGATCACCGCGAAACCGCAGAGAAACCGAGACCGTGCACTGGTTAGGCACTACGAACACCACACCGATCAGCTCAGCTGGACTTCACTGTAGCTGGACCTGGGCGCGTGCAAGGGTTTAGAATGACAGTACAGTACACACCACACGTTGATATAAACAAGACAAAATCTGGTTATAGGCAAAAACAGTACCCAGCAAAAAAAACAGAACTGATTGCATTTGCGAGCGCGAGGTTTACGACAAGGTTCATGCTGCCATCTGCAACTAGCGACGAATCTGACGAATCTCCGATGCTGACGAATATTCGTAGCGGGAAATTCGGAAATTTCCGAATCTGGCGAATCCGAATGTCCGGTGGTTCGTCCATGGATCGCGCCTCACCGCTTTCGCTGCAGCTCGAGTGAAGCCACCGGACTTCAGTGAAGACACGTTTTCTACTCGTTCGTCGTCACTCGCCGAAAAAGTTTGTTAAAACTCAGTGCACCGTTGAGGCTTGCCGTTGCGAACACGTAGACAATTTTACGAAAGCGCAGTGCCCCAGGAAAAAGGCACAACTCGTCGAAAGCAAGTTTCGCCGGTCTGGCGGCGTGTTCAAGCTTCCATGGCACGCCGAAGTGCCACGTGTCTCTGTGCCTCCGCACGCTTGGATACCGACCAAGACTCGACGCCGTGTGAATGTGTTTAGCGATTGCAATGTGCGTGAAGCCGTATGTGCCTCTGGATCAGCGTTTTACTTTACTCTGACGACTGTATCTTGCGGCACTCGCGGTCCACAAACGAGCTTATTCCAGCGTCCAGTAGCGACGGAAGAGGGGGAAGGTACAGTGGTAATCACACTTGTCTATAACGAGCGAGCGGCTTTCTCCGGGGAGCGCTAGTCTGGTGGCATTCGCGGAAACTAAGCTAGTCACGTGGCGCAATATGGAACGGCCCGCTCGAGGGGTGTCCTGCCCACTCTATCAGCTGGCGGCGAACGCGAAGGCTGCCTCGTACGCTTTTTACAAACATCATTGCTCGAAAGATAAAAAAATAAAGCATGAAGGCGTATCAACGATCTCGTCATCAAAAAACAAAAATATATGATAAAGCACTTTACTTTTATCGCTTATCAAGCTGGTATGTTCAATGTTCAATGTTCAATGTGTTTATTCAACTCTGGAGAGTTGCGGCACCACAGTAAGGCGAGTAGCCCGTACCCAAAGGCCTGTGGTGCCGCAGTTACATGACAAATAAATAAATAAATAAAATTTAAAAAAAAGGAGCAGGTATAACAGTAACACTTCGAGAGAAAAAACAAAACAAAAAACAAACAGGTATACGCTGCCTATGGCTTCAAGTGCCGCACTGCCTCCCTACAGAGAGGCTTTACATCGGTTTTGTCAGTCAAGTCACTTGTGAGCTCTGACGGCAGGGACCGCCATAAGTGCACTGCCCTAACAAGGAAGGTGTGGCGGTGCCGATCGGTGCGGGCAAATAGAGGCTGAAGGCCTCCAGTCCTGCTTCGTCGCAGCTGTCGAGCAAGAGGTAGCTCAGCAGAACCTGGCAGGAGACAGGTGGCCAAGAGCCGGATCGACGAGATGCTCCTGCGTAGGGCCAAAGAGTTCCAGCCCACCCTTGTCATCAGGTCCTCAGTAGCCATGTCCCGATAGCGTGGGACATGAGGGAACTGCCACCGCAGGATAGTGTAGGCGGCACGTCTCTGCACACTCTCAAGTGATGCGGTCAGAGTGGCCTGAAGAGGGTCCCAAACTGCGGCACAGTACTCGAGGTGGGGGAGCACCAGTGCAGTGTAGAGGTGCCTCAGTGTTGTTGCACCGGCTCCTCTTGAGACACGGGTGACAAACCCCAGCATTCTTCGAGCCCGGGAGGTGACTTCAGCGATGTGGGCACTGAAACCGAGTCGGTAATCCAGTCTGACGCCCAGCAGCCTGGTGCTAGTCGTTCGGGAAATGTTCACTCCACCAAGGTTGAAGGTGGGGAGTGCGAGATGGCGTTGCCTTGATGCTGATATCTGCATCGCAGTGCACTTGGCCGTGTTTAAAGGCAGTCTGTTTTTTCCGGACCAGGCGAAAACATTGTCTAAGTCCATCTGAAGTTGCAGGTTGTCGAGAGGTTGTCGAATTGGTTGTACAAGCGTGAGGTCGTCGGCGTACAAAAGAGGCGTGCAACGCAAGATCCGGGTGATGTCATCTATGAAAATGTTAAAGAGGGTAGGGCCTAAGACACTGCCCTGAGGGATCCCAGACATTACTTCTACAAGGCTTGACATCTCACCACCAAAGACCACCCGCTGGGTGCGGCCAAGCAGGAAGGAGGTTATCCACTTCAGAAAGTTACCTGATACCCCTATGTCAGAGAGCTTCTTCAATAGGATGGAGTGGTCAACCCTATCAAAGGCTTGTTTAAAATCAAGTTGTATAAGCTCACATGGTGTACGGCCGTCTAGGGAGCTGCTGATGGTGTGGACAATAGTTGCAAGAGCTAGTTCACAGCTTCGGCCCGGGCGAAACCCATACTGGTGCAGGGAGAGCAACTGATGCTGCTCAAGGTGTTCTAATAAGTGCCGGTTAACTATTCTCTCCATTGTTCTGCATACAATGGAGGTAGTCGATATTGGCCGGTACGAGGACACGAGTGACTTGGACAGTCCATTTCCCTTGTGTATCGGAGTGATCCGAGCAGTCTTCCACTGTCGGGGAACAAAACCTGCCCGAAGGGAGTTTGTAAAGAGTTGTGCTAGGATCGGGCTGACTCGGTGGGAGCACAACCTCAAAAAAGCTGGGTGCACTCCGTCGGGTCCAGCTTGCTGAGATGGGTTGATGCGCTGCAGTGCTTCCGTGACATCTTCTTCACAAATCTCAAGCGATGTGATTGGTACATTACGAGTGGTGAGTGACATATTGAGGAGTTCCGGAGGTGGGTTAGAAGAGGTAGTCCATACCGACGAGAAGTGGTCACTGAAAAGTTCTGCTATGATCCCAGGTTCCGTTACCTGGTTTCCGTCGACTGAAAATTCAGGGCGGGAGGAGGATTTTCTCTGTTTGTTTACATAGGCCCAGAAAAGCTTTGGGAAAAGAATGGCTTTTTCTGCTATCGATTCCATGTAGGTCCTGTGTGCAGAGTAGATTTGTTTTTTCAGGCTTTTTTGTGCCTGCTGCGCTGTGGCAAGGTGAAGAGGATTTTTTGTCCTACGTGCCTTCTTGAATAGCTGGCGTTTCTTACGGGAAAGGCGAATGATATCCTGGGTGATCCAAGGTGATCTCTGCCGGCCAGTCACTGTCCTTGTGGGAACACACTCTGCCTCTATGGCCAAAAAGAGATCCAGCCAGAGCTCATACGCGTCATGGACAGAAGTCTCCTCGGTCACCAAGGACCAGGGTGCAAGGTGCAGCAGGTTCTGGAGGTGTTCTCCGTCTGTCTTCGAGAATTGCTGAATTCGCCTTGCGTGCTGACCGGATTTGGGGAGCTTGAGTAGGCTCTCAAGATAAATTGCATGGTGGTCGGAACCAGGGAGGCTGGACTCAACAGAGCAGCTCGATACGAGCATGGGGTTGTTAACGAAGGCCAAGTCTAGGAAGGAGGTCCTCCCTGAGTGCGAGATGTATGAGGGCTCCACACAGACCTGAAGGAATCCACTTGTTTCCATGATGTCGAGTAGCATATCATCATTCGGTGCTGATGGGATGGGGGCTGATGGATCCGTCCAGTCAATGTGCGCATTAAAGTCTCCTAGCACACAGATGTTCAGGTACTTGCCCATGCTGGCCCGCTTGAGAGAGTCGCCGAGCAGATCGTAGGATGCCGACTGTGAGTTTGGGGGGCAGTAAACGCAACAAAGCAGCATTTTTCCCCGGTGGTGGCTCACCTCGACAAACACAGCCTCCAGGTTGTCATGCTCCAGGTCTTGGCGCTTACGGCAGGTCATGTGGCGAGGCACCGCCACTAACACACCTCCTCCAATTGAGGCTCGGTCCTTCCTGAAGATTGTAAAGTTCTCCACATCCACGAGAAGCCCATCGGGCGTAGAGGAGTCAAGCCAAGTTTCGCAGATTGCAAATATTGTGTCCGGGTAGGATAGGAGGAGAGTGCGGAAGTCAAGCAACTTGTTTTTCAGCGAGCGCACATTGGAGAACCATATTCCGAGGTTGGAGTTTTTGGTCGCCGATGGAAGTCTAGTAGGCGGCGGTGGAGCAACGGTGGTCAAGGGAGAGGCCTCTGTTGCCGGCTGTTTGGCAGAACTGGTGATAGAAGTCGGGGTTCGGCTCTGCTCGGGTGGGAACAGGTCATCAGAGAAGGGCGGGAGCTGGCATGCAGCACAGAACCACTCCGATGTTGATGAGGAGAGGCGTCGATACAATGCGAAAGACACATCCTCGCATTTGCGGTGGTGCCATGCGTTACACCCGTCACACTGCAGCGCCGCCACATTGTCGTACACCGAGCGGGAACAGCGGGGGCAGGTGGGCCGCGGGCCGGGATTGGGGGGCACGTCCCCGGCGATGAGGAGGAGCCAGGTGAGGTACGGCTGACGGTGGATGGAGCCAGCGGGTAATGGCCGGCCACTAGGCCTAGCGCCTACCCACCGCAACAATTCTCCGCGGGCAGCAAGGCTTGACGCGCTTGACGAGCCTGCTGTTGACCACGGGCGCGCCAGCAGATGTTCATGGCCTAGGGACGACGGGGGCCCCTTTGCCGAAGGCGCACTAGGGCTATAAAACATAAGAAGAGCCGGAGGTACGCGAAAGCGTGTGCGCGCTCCGTTGCCCGAACCGCTGAAAAGAGGTCCCTCACTCGATCGTGGTCGCGTGGCGTTGGTCGTCTGCGAGCGTTCCAGACCACTTTCGATGAGGCACGCTACTATGCGAAAACAAAAGTAGACCAATTGACCGGATTCAACAGGACTGCGCATGGTAACGAGAGAATCCCTACAGGACAAAAAGCACTGATCGCCGACAATGACACCACGACTGCCGAAAGACGTCCGAACAAGGATAGTCGGATGAGTGAAGCCGGATTGTCCCAGCCGATAGAGTGGGCAGGACACCCTCGAGTGGGCCGTTCCATGTCGCGCCACGTGACTAGCTTGGTTTCCGCGAGATGCCACCAGTCTATACGTCTGTTTCGGCTTGGGTCCAGGCGCAGCCGATGCTACAAGCGCGAGGCTCCGGCCCAGGTCCCTGCCAAGCGTCCCGCGCTCGTGCAGTACAGGCACTGTTCAGGGCCACACGCTCGTGCTATGCAGCATCGGCTGCGTCTGGACCCAAGCTGAAACGAAGTATAGCACTCCCCGGAGAAAGCCGCAGGCTTCCTGGGCGGCGCCATTTTTAACGAGTGTACGCGCCGTCTACCCTCATCCGGGCATTTGGGAGAATCTGGAACCCGCCCGAATGACCGACTGCCTTTACTGGACTGTTACCCTGCTCACCGAGTCACACCGATCGCAGCTGCTTCTGCCGGCACGGCTGCCAGTATTCGGCGTCTCGGTCATCGTCTTCGTCCATGGAGGAAAACACTATCCTAGTAGACTACTTCCATAAAGCCCTGCATGCAACACGGCGCGCGTTGCACTCTGGGAACTAGTTGGCCAGGGAGGAGAGTGGCATGGTTTCGGTTTCGATCGACACGTCGACAAGAGATTATACACAGAGCGTGGACTATAAACGGCCGTTATTTCATGTTTTCTGGTCCCGAGAGCGTCATTTGTGGTCTCTAAACTAACCTAAATGGCCAGACCTCGAAGCTTTAGCACAAGCCCGAGACGTATAGCTTGTCTTAACGCATGCTTGTTGTATTTTTGTACTTGAGCCTTTCTGTTAGCGTTTCGAGGTATGTGGACTAGCCAGTGCTGGGAATCTCGACGCTGCGAAGCTCGGGGATCTTGCTTGTGTACGAATCAACAAGCTGTAGCAACCAATAAGTATGCATACATCGAGCTCGCGCCTTTACATTAGTGTTGTTGATCAGGAAGTTTGTTTGTTTCGTGCGTCCATAGACGAAATATAACTTTTTGCAATTACTGTTTTTCTTAATACGCCTGAGTACGCGAGGTAAAACTCGGAGGCGACATTGAAAAGCTCCATTTGAACACACTTCTCATCGCTTATCTGTACTGCCCCGCAGCACTGCACGAAGTGAAGTCCCCACCCGCTTGCATTAATATTCACTAATATTCAACATCGCGTATACGCATAAAGTTATCCTGCAATCATATAGGCACATTCGCACATACAAACTGTTTTAAGAAAGCAAAAGTCGAGCACTTGTGTGAAGAATGTCGCACCATTCGCCGGAAGTGCGCCGGACGGGCATGAACCCCGGTGCGCCAAACGAACGAAATTATTCAAAGCGCATTTGACGGTTGCTAATGGCCATAATATTTGTTATGTGTTTGCTTTCTTCCTGACTGAGTATGCCGAGATAATTTCAGACACACCGTTCAGGCACAGATCTTGGGCGTCAGTAAAAGCTCGTCCAAAAAGGCTTAGCGAGGAGTAGGGGACGCTTGCTAGGGCCTCCGTCGTAGCTAGCCGATCTCAGCGTTTGCGAAAACTTAATCTTATATCAGCATAAAATTTGAGTGGGAGATGTATGATGACACCAGGAAGACATCACAGTAACTTTTGTGCAGTAGTGAGGTCGAATTTATTGCGCTTCCTTACAAGTTAATGCGCCAACGCTGGCTCAACTTTGATACTCCTGTGAGGATGCGGCTTGCTTTTCGCCCAATGAAGTAACAAGAAGCGGACGTTTGGCAAACAAAATACGTGTAGGGCTCAAGGTGACCAAATTTCAGTTGTAGTTCACTGGTACTAGACGGGATTATTGAAATTGAGCTCAAAGATGCACTCGTGGGGTGAGGTGACTAAGCCACGTCTTACTACGTTTGCATACGCACGCACAATATCCGGTGTTTCGGGAACCAAGGAAAGTGCCCCGGTCTTCGTTTTTGTATCGCTCGAGAATGAGTGTATTGTACATTCGTGAAAAGTCAGATAGTCGAAAACGCAAGCAGCGCGTTCGGTCGCGGCGTGATAGCAGGAGATGAAGCTGCTCAGTCGAAACCGAAACTGAGTGGCCAACTAGTTCCCAGAGTGCACTGCGTGGTATTTCGCCGCGATGGGGCGCGTAGGTTTTGGAAGAAGATCAGTGATTCGTCCCACCACTATCGTACATCATCACTACTCCAAACATAGAGACTCCAAAAACTCCAAAGCATGATGACGAGATCGAGGCCGGCCGGATCTGCCGGATCTTCCGAGATGCGTCGCCCTATCTTGAAGCGCACGCCAAAATCCCGGCATTTAGAAACGAAAATATAACCATTCATTTAAAATCCAACCATGCGATTATCAATGAGAGGTTTCGCCGATCCTAATCGATTTTTTCTTGATGTTTTCTAGTATCCCAGTGAATCGGTGAATCTACCAAGGGCACTCTCGAAGCCAATCCAAGGTGAGCCGATCCAATCGTCAAGCCAGTGTACGTCAAGCGCGCTCTGTGCGGTTGTGTTGGTTGTGTTGGTTGTGCAACACGTTTTGCGGTGCTTTCTTCGAAAACTCTGCTACTGTGAGCTGTTGAAAGGTAGGATTCGAACTCTTGCACCTAAGAACACATAATTATGCTCTCGCGGTAATAGGGATCGCCGGCACTGTGGCGCCAAAAGGTCTTCCTACGACTGGGATGATCATCCTGGCGAAAATCGGGGCTTT
Organism: Ixodes ricinus; assembly: GCA_037355805.1. Classification (NCBI taxonomy): domain Eukaryota; kingdom Metazoa; phylum Arthropoda; class Arachnida; order Ixodida; family Ixodidae; genus Ixodes; species Ixodes ricinus. The sequence goes on along the minus strand of JAZHYW010021169.1, from coordinate 194,187 downwards.
GTTATTCGATCCGCGATGCTGTTTGGGCATGTCGATCTTCCAAAGATGGCCTGTTACTCGAAGTTCTTCTTAAACGAATAGGCAATCGCGCCCAAGCGGGTGTAGCTTCCATGTTCTCGGGGCCTTTTCAAGACGTAGCTATCTCCGAAGAACATCACTATACCCATCATTTTGAAAACGAACGTCTCTTATCAGAATGAAAGAACACGCGGTTGCTCTCGGAGATAAACTACAACGTCAGATATGAGGTAACCCGTCAAACTCTACATTGCAGATTGTGTCAACTTCCACGGCGGTCGTCATCTTGCCGAACTATTACTACTATTATAACACCCCTGTTTTACATCCTAAAGCTCGTTGGAGGACAAGACAACATGGAGGCAGTAGTTATTAGCATATGCAGCCCATGAAGATCTTCCAAACGAAGGTGTGATTCCTGTCGCCGTAGTGTGCCCGCACCTCACCTAATGCGTAAATTAATGAGTGTGTTTGCTCTACACCAGCAGGTAAATCCTCTGGTGAAGCCTGTTCCAATTTAAGCTACGTCTCGCAAGACTGAGCATTGGAAGGTGTGGAGCTACTCGAGTGCAATGAGTACCAATATTCTTATATACCTAATATGGCTTGTTGTCACTGCCTATAACCTGCGGAGAGTTTCACAGGGCTGTCGGAGGCGCACACTGTTCCGAAGTTCTTTGCATTTGCAAAGATGCCAGTGATACTTTGTTCCTTCATGGACCGTATTGGCAAGCACTAGCACGGTATGTACCTCCTGCACTTTGCCTTAAACATGTCGGTGGAACCTGGCATAATTGGCGTAACTAGGAGTTTGAATGGACAGCTCACTTAGGAAAAGGTGTAGAATAGGCATTGGTCGCTTTCGTGTCCAGTTTTTAGGAAGCAAATTATTGATGAGACTCAGATTTACTGTTCCCCGTCAATTGTTTTCTTCCGCTGCGAATGGACGATTCCATGTATGCGGTATATATTGTGCCACTTGGAAGGCTACAAGCTAATGAAGGTTTATATTCTGGCAAAGGATAGTTTCTTTAGTTGGTCTTGCCAAAAGTGGAACACTCACAATCGGCTACAGGGCCTCACAAGCAGCAAAAATTATTAAAAAAACGGACCCGCACTTGATCAAAAGAATAATCGAATTTTCATAATGTGCGGACTTATGCCGTATTGATATAACCTTAGGAGTAGTGCCACAGAATTCTAGCTCCTATTTTATTGTATAAATGCCATGTTCTGGCCACACCAAAGAGACACCAATTTTTGTTAGAAAAGACGCCAAAACCTTACCTAAAACAGATTAAACCGATTGTCAGACTGCACGTGGTGGAGGTTCCCGAGTGTCGTTCTGTCCTCTGATAGAAGCAACGCCGCTGCGCGCGAAGTATGGCTCCGAACTTGGAGTGCCTGTAGGCTATCAAACTTTGCTGAACCAGGTTTTCCTTCTCTTCCATGCCTATTGTGGTTCTCCTTGGGGCCACTGCCTTTAGGGAGTACCACGTCCGCGGCGAGACGCTCTACCGCGAAGCGGATTCATACTCGCGTGGCATGCTGTTCGTTGAGCGCAATCAGACACCCGTCACGTTGGTCACGGTGATAATCTGTTTATTTACAATACAAAACAAATAACAAGACAGCGGCTATCAGCTGGTGAACGCCGTTGGTGTGGAGATCGCCCACGGCCGAACGGTCGTTCACAAAGATACAAAGGACGGGGTAAACGCTCACCGGTGCGCCGGACGGTTCCCCGTTGTCGCCGCCGCCGAATCCCAGGAAGAAGAGAGCTGAGATCTCGCTATCCACTGGTTTTAAGATAACCGCGGGGGCAGAGTGGCCAATCAAGGAGTGACACGTCGATCTCCTTTCTGTGGGGGTTCGTTACGGAAATTGCCCAAAAGGAGGAGAGGAGGAAGCCACTCACAGTGGTAAGCAGCGCCACCTCTCGTTACGTCGGTGCGGCCACCACGGCGCGCCAAAACGCTGACGTGACAGAATGTTGAGGGATCACAATCCCCACACTATTCAACTTCTAGAAAGGGGGGAGTTGAGAGTCACTTTTTGCCTCAGCTGGCATTGCAGAACAAGTCATCGGCCATCCCAAACTGCCAGGTTGTAATGCATTAACGCCACCAGGTGGCAAAGCTCACAACCATTCCAGCCTCCCTCTAGCCTTGCCCGTGAAGTTATACAATGAATTCGCTGGAGGTGTCAGGTACTTCAAAAGGCGCATCGCGCTCTCTGATGGCTGTTCTTCAAGCGCCTGCTAGAATCAGCCGTTTGGAATGAAAGATATTCGCAGATCGTTGCTCGCCCTCGCGGCGGCAACGGGAAGTGCTCCAGTGAGGGTCCTCCGGTTCTCTGGCTCAGCGGACACGGTAGGAACTGCTCACGATCATGGCTCCCCCACAGTCATTTCTGAATGCAAACAACACCCTCCACTCTCCAAATTTAGTGCTGGAGGTTGTATGGGATTGTGCCTACTAGAGAGTTTCAGTATTGCGTATAAAAACAAACGCAAGTGCTGTTCGTTTCGCGTTAGATTAGCGACGCTCTCGCTGCACATGTCCGATGTTGACATGCGCTCTTCCAAGACCACAATTTTGGGCTCCGCACACTCACACTGTGAAACACGCAATGCTAACGGAAACACAAAGTGCTTGCATTCAGCTCGTATTTGCAATACTATAAAACTCACTACTGTTTCACCGGTTTTCCAACACCACGAAACATACTGCAGTGAGCAGACGTGCAAGCGGGTGTGCACTCCTTCGAACTGGAAAGGCAATTGGCAAAAAATGGCAAAATGGCAACGCATAAAATAAAATAAAAATAGTCTAAAATCAATGAAAACATTCTAGCTAATGTGGGAAATCAATATAAATTACATTAATTCGTGGGTAAAGTATATTTTGCTATCAAAGTCGCGACTTTTGACATTTGGCAAAACGTCCAAAGTCGCCTGCCAATATCTTTCCAGACCCAAATCCCCCCCCCCCCCAAATTTTTTTTTTTTTTTTTTTAAGGGGTTACCAAGTTTTTTATAACATTTAGTTGCTTTCATTTTTACGCTCCGTCGTTTTGCCAATCTCAGCCTTTCCAGTTCGAAGGAGCGCCTACCCGCTTGCACGTCTGCTCACTAAGCATGTTTCCTTGGCGTTGGAAGCCGGTGACAACAGTAGTGAGTTTTGGCATTGCGTCTATACAAGCGAGCGAGCGCTATGTGTTTGCGTTAGCTTTGCGTGTTCCACACTGCGCATGCGCATGAGCCCAAAATTGCGGTCTTGGATGGCGCATGGCGATGAGGCGCACGCACAATGTGGGGCACGCAACTCCTAACGCAGGCTGCAGAGCGCTTGTGTTTGCTTCTATGGGTATCCTATGCGCAACACTAAAACTCTCCAGTAGATACAATCCCATACCAGCTGCAGCACCACATTGGGACAGTGAAGAGTGTTGTTTGCATTCGGAAATGACATTTCGCGAGCCAGGATCGCGAGCAGTTCCGCCGTGCCCGCTGAGCAGGAGGATCGGGGGACCCTCACTAAGGCGCTCATTTCCGCCGCGGGAGGGCGAGCGTCGAGCTGGAGCACGAATAGGCAGTTAGGTCGCGAATAGCCATCCGTTCAAAATTGAAATCTGCGATGGTCACTAGCAGATTTCATTGATCATGTTTAAGTTATTTCTGAATGCGAGAAGTATATCTCGATTTTCATATCAGTATCCCTCTAAAAGGAGAAGAGGCATTATCCAATTCTTGATCGTCTGTTTCCATGTCATGGTCTCATAAGGTTAGGGACAGTGCTAAAAAGCAAAATATCGTTAAAAAAAAGAACTACAAAACTTCTAGAAAAAATAAATATTTATCTTGAAGACGACAAGGTTAGGAGCTGGTGCTGCTCCCCGTGCTTTCAGCCACCCTTGAAGAAGAATCCGAGCTGGTTTCGAAACATCGGGTTTTCCTTTCAAGATTTGCTTGGAGCTAAACTTTTAGTGACTTTATGACAGTGTACCACTTTTTAGGCTTAGTGCTGTTTGTGGACGCATCAAAATAAAGATTATTACGATCACCTAAAAGCTTAAGAAACGCCAGACATGGCGAGTCTCATGTGTCCTATTATTGACCTGCAGCCAACGAGCTTGCAACATTAGCCCATCAGAATGCTGAAGAATTAATTTAATTTTCTTTTAATTATCCTTAAATCAACCATCTCTGGGCTTCACGTCACATACCCTAAACATACCGAGCAGCGCCCACCCAAAATTTGAAGATAATCGCGAAAAAATAGGGGATGGGCACTATGTGAGGTCATCAAGTTTACTATATATGTTCTGTGCATATTTTTTTCAGATGTTTCAAATTTTGGGGGTGGGTGCTTAGTGCGGAATGGGCGGATGCACGGTATTTGATGGTAGGAAGAATCTTGGATGTAATAATAACCATGCCCCGTGTTTCTTAGCGCTGTCCGTGACTGTAGTCTGGAAACACAGCAGACGTCCTATCTATGAGGTTGCTCCTACATTTGCCGCGAATGAGGTGTGTCCATTGAATTAGAGTGCCTCAGTGTTGCCTGCTGGCTGCGCCTGTGCTAGACTGGCGATTTCTTCTGGGAGGGACAAGTGCTGCCTTTTCGGTCACGGCTGCCATTTTGCCTCCTGCGATGCATTGACTTCGTATACATGAGATCAGTGGATCGGGCTTGCACCTGTGAAAATGCCAAATTAGAAAGTACTCGTTAGTGAACGAAGGTAAGGGCGCAAATGAGCTGGTGGTGGCTTAAACATTTCGAAAAACCCCGAGACTGGGACAATGCGAGACGGACAAACATAACGTCTCAAACGCAGCTGCATTTTGTTGACAACGAAAGGTGCTTATATAGGCGTCAAATCCTACACAATTCAAAAGAGATGAAGGGAAAGAGAGGAGAAACCTACACAAAACAAAGAGAGACGAAAGAAAGAGAGGGAGAATTGGGAAACCCGTGCCACAAGCAGTACAACAAGAAAAACAAGTATTACAATAGAACAGAGTAGTAGTGGGTTCGTTTTCCAATTCTCCTCTCTTTCTTTCGTCTCTTTTGTTTTGTGTAGGTTTCTCCCTCTTTCCTTCGTCTCTTTTGAATTGTGTAGGATTTAACGCCTATATAAGCACCTTTCGATTGTCAAATAAAATTCAGCTGTGTTTGAACTGTGTGTTTGCCGTCCTTATTGTCCCAGTCCTGCATTTTTCAAAATGTAGAAAGTACTCCGTTGTAGTACGTGATAAATTATACTGAACCGTGGTTTCTTCGTCTCGGTAATGCAACGAAGCGTCGCAATTGCAGTCATTTGTACAATGCTATAGTGTGATCATTAGAAGCGATGCCAAAAATAAATGTTTACTGGACGGAACGCATATATCATTACATGTTCTTCAAGTTGTCCCGCCTCATTTCACGCATACAAAAGGGCTCGATATGAGAAGAAGGCAGCATGGAGGCTCTGCTAGCAGACGACAGAGTTGTCTTCACTCTGGGAGAGAAAGCAAGCCTAGTAACATTGAGGCACTCTACGTTTCATCGGTCTTATCGTGCCACCCGTCTGCCGTTTCCCGATTCGCAGGCTTCTTCCCGGTTTGCAGCTAGGCATGGACGGTCCCCGAAGTGGTACCAGAACCCCCTGTTTGACCGGTACTGGCACCACTACCGGGAGACCCTCGGCTGGTTCCAGCGGCACAAGCAGGTCCTCTACGAGCTCGAGCATGGTGTCGAGAGGTCGTGTGAGTGGCCCTTCTCTCCTGGCGTCATTAATGCTTGCTTACGTGTGCTGCGCAGCGGTCGCTCACTGCCAGAAACAGAACGCCGGCTTTGCGCTAAGTCTACGCCGCATTGGTGCTGCTCTACATGCGTTATGACCTTTTCCTGTTTAAACATGCTATGTAATGCAAACTCAATGCTTGCTCTAGCGCCGATGCGGCGCTGGCATTGCAGCTATCTCGGCACTGCGCTGCATGTAGAAACCGGCCTTTACAGTGACAGACGAGCATGTCTCCGAAAAAGCGGTGATCACGGGGTCCCCAAACTGACTGGCAAGCGGCGTTGGTTATTTGTACGGTTTCCCTATTTTCAGTATCCAGTGATGTCTCGTTGGTATAAGTACCTTCGTTCCCCTAAAAAGGCATCCGTAATGTTAGTTGTCCATAATAATGAGACAAAAGTGCGCATATCTACCCAGTCCGTCCCCAAGAATGTCGTCTGTTTATGACCTTTCCAGCGGCAGTCTTGAACGAAGTGATTTACAGCGCGCGTCTCTTGTTTTGAGAGTGTACATCAGTGTTGCCCAGACTGCGCTGGATTGTGGTTTTTCTCGCCAGTGGGATGTGGTTGCCTGCATAGGAACAATTCCAGATGCTGTTGGTGGCTAAATTACTGCATTTGATTGCTTCTTTTGTGTTTTATGGCAAATAGAATTTCTGGAGGCTTTTAAGAAAGCATTGTTCTATTTTTCGGAAGAAAAACAAACAAATGAAAGCTATTTCTGGTAAGTCCATGGCAATTTTTCACGACGCCATACACTCAGCCATGCTAATCTACAAAGGTCTTATCTGTCGAAAATACATGACCACACAAGATATCCGAAAGGCATGGGTACTCACCGCTTACAACATAAAATTGAACAGGTCTCATCAATCGAAGAACAGATTGTGCGTATCCCACGGTGCCACGTTATCTGAAAAGGGTTTATTTGAGATCATATCCAGTCTACAGTGTATCCAATCTAGTGTCGACGACTGTCACCTCACGACGATCGGACGAAATCCGGACTTGTTTTAGGCCATGTTTCGAGGAGAGCTTGTTTTGCACAGCACCAAATCGAAGGAACAGACGAGTCTGTTCCCGCCCCCTACCCCTTGCATCCGATCACCTTTTTTTTGCGAAGACCACGACAGGCTTTCCAGAGATTAATTTTGCAAAGATAGTTTTCGGTCGACAGTTCGCTTTTCTTAGTTTGCTTGCCGCGAAGGCCTAGCAAGCTACCAGCCCTGGTATTTCCTGGTTCTCACAGGCGAAGATAACTCAAAAATGGTAAGCACCCCGAATGGGCAAATAAAGTGAAAACTTTCAAAAAAGGCCCGCAAACTCCGAATACAACGCAGATGCAGTGTTGCGCTTGACACAGATGCAGTGTTGCACTTGCCGGAGAGCTCTTTTTAGAAGGGTCTATAGTGGTGTATGTGTATTAATGGGGTCTGTATTATTGGGACATGACTGTACACTGACAAGCCACTGTAAAGTAACCTCGATCCTGATTCGGTTTTATCAAAATAGGGGAAAATTGAAAAACCCTGAATTGATTCTGTCCTTCAATAAGAAGAACCCTTATGGGGAGAGACCTTTCTCTACAACTTTGTCTTGTATTGACCCAGAACAGAGCTTGCACTGAACTGTCCACGAGGCTTCTTTTTTCCTCGAGAACGGCACTCCCGTCTCAATTCCTTCTCATTTCGGTAATAATAATAACAATAGTTTTTTTATTCCTTTGAAAAAAACACTTACAGTAACTGGCCCACGAAAGCAAAGAAGATTGCTTGTCCGTGGGACCAGCCAGACCAAAACCTTTATCGGGATGTTATCCAAGTGTTAGGGTCACACGCATGTTCCCTAGAAGTTGGGGAATCTCTTGGCCCCTGTCCTGGTCTCTTCATTGTGAGCCCCGAGAAATCCAATTTCTTTGTTCGACCCTGAATAGCTATGCCGAAAAACACAGAATCTCTGAGGGAAATAAACCCCAAAAGGACGCCCCAAGAATTCCAAGAATAAGAAATCAGTTGTCCTTTTAGCACTTCCCAAAGGTGCTTTATGTGCATAGCAATTATAGGGCCCCTTTGCACCCTGGCTCTTGAGGGAACAGTATCAAGGGCTATGAGGGGCACTTCGCGAGGGTGTTGTGCATGAAGCCATCAGTACCACAATGTCACGTCATGATGTCACCTGACATTGCAGGGTCACGCGCCCCTGTTTTTGGCTTTATTTCCTTCTTTTTTTTTTTCCTTCGAAAATCGAAACATAATTTACTTCTAGTAATTGTCCCAATCGGGTCAACACAACATCGGCAGATATAGGGTTAGTTATCTATGGTCACCTTTGTTTCAGTGCACTTTGGCCTATGTAGCATTTTGTGCCATGAAACAGTCATCATAACCATCGTTTTTGTTTTATTTACCCCTCAATATGGTAAAAAGTGTGGCAAGGACACATAGCATAAAAATAAAACTTTTGAAAACTTTCCGGGACTGCACATTGAAAGTTAGCCCATTTCCAAATCTTTTTCTAGCCGATTTGCTCTCGGCTTTAGGTGGGCTATCTCTCGGGGTATCCCGGAAGTCGTCGGTTCACTGTGCGTGACCAAGTTGCGGTTTTCCCAGGCGAGCGGGATGGCGCTTGCGAGCGCCGAACCGGCTCCAAGCGCTGGCAAGGCAGGTATGACGAGAGCAGGAAGCGACGGCGTAGCGTGGCGGAGCCCCCTTCCCCTCCATGTGGCGACGACGAAGACTACAGCGACGACCAGCGTGGCCCCGAGGAAGAGCTGGAGATGGAGGTCACCGAGGAGATGATCGCCTTCTTTGCCCAGAGCGAGAGGCATCGCAGAGAGCTCAGTGAGTCTGCTCTATCCAAGGGCAGCTAATTTGACGGGTTTGAACTTTGGAGTGTTATGTTCATTAGCAAAGAGCACAAACTGCTCAATTAAGCGGGGAAGTATTTCCAGCTAAATTTAGCGGGAGTATATCATGTATCTAAGACAAGACATGGGTCTTTGAAGCCCGAAAATCTCTAATAAACAGTTTTTTGGAACGTAACAATTTTGAAATCTACAGCTATTTTTTTTTTGTTCTGCCAAGTTTCTTATTTTGAAGAATAATATTTGAGTTACAATATCACTACATTATCTATGTGGGCCGAAATGGCATTGAAGCTGATGCTAAAACAACGCCTTTTCAAAACACATATTTTGGACTCTTCAAATTTTCAGGAGGGATATCTCAACATTTAGGGCAGATGGAAATATAACTTTTTAGCAACATGTAGCTAAATATACAAAGCATACGATGTTGGAAGAAATTTTTTTAATATAGGTATAGGAAAATTTTAACTTAATCGTTGTTTTTCTTGCTTGGGAGCCGCACATTGAACGCTGAACTTCAATGTGTTGTAAAGTCACTAATAATGGTTGAATCTAAAAAGTGCTTGCAATATTGTATTCTTCATAATTTGTAGTTTCTTACCATATGCATTCTTTTTTTTTAAATGGTTTTTCATTTTGTTTTTGGAAACCAAGTCTTGGTAATTATCATTATTCTGAGAATTAACCTACTAATTAAGAAGAAATAACAGATATTTGAAATCAGCACAAAAATTTGAACAAGGCTGTGCTGTTTCGTTGGGCTTGGCCAAAAAATAAGGAAGAAAGCTCCAAGACCTGGCGTGACCTGATGCCAACGTTATTGGACTAGCTCAGTTACGGAACTGCTCATAGATGCTGCTTGCACGAGCAGTACCTTCCTCTCCCCCACAGCTTGCCTCCCGTCGTTCGATGTGCCGGTGGCTTTTGTGGTGACTCTAGTCTATTCCATGGAATACATACGTTTCGAAGCACAGCATCTAGATGGCGTTCCACTGTACTTTATGGAGCACGGGTAGGGAGGCAGACTGAAGTGAGTGAGGGGGGTACCCCCATCCGCTAGAGTTTGACAACTGAGGTAACCTAGTAACGTTGCCTGATGGACGTCACATGGTCATCTGACCCGCAACCCATACTGGCACCAGCCACGTGACCATCTGAACCATAGTTGGCATCTCGCTAAATTAGGCTGACGTGACATAAATCCCATTTTTGCTTCCATTAAAGGCCCTTTACTTTCACAGCCCCAATTGTTTGCGAATTGGGCGGTAGAGTTTTGCAGCCATTAAATTGTGTGAATTTTAAAGGCTCAAATTCGCCTTTGTCATCACGGTATAGCTCAGACCGTGTATATGCGTGTGTGTGTATGGACAAACAACCTTAGACATGACTAGCAAAGAATGCACATATGCACGTTCCATTATTCCCCACTTAGCCTCGCATGACGTTCATAGCTTTACTTTTTCCCACAGGGCGACATGCAAAGTTGCCCCTTGCGTTAACGAACGTGGTCACCTTAGCAGTGATGCGATTGCTGCGCCAATTGCGCCAAACTGTGCCAAGGGGCTAACTTTGCTACATCCTGCTGCATTTTGCCAAAATATGGGTAATCTGTGCCAAGTCTGCGCCAAAGAAACCAATTTCGGTTGCCTTTCACAACCGAAACTTAACTGAGTACCGCAATCGAGCATGCGTGTGTTATGTGGTGCAAGTGGCCGCCGGACACAGAACACCCTGCATCAATTGTCCATCCGGTCTTGCTTGGTTTTCCCGCCGTCTCGCGTTTCGCGCTCTCATCGTCTGGTGGGTCTCGTCTCCTCGCGTACGCGGGTGTGTGCGGACGCTCCGACGCTAGCATGCCGGGTACCAGCCATGCCGTTATGCTGTGAAACGAAACCATGTTTCTGCACGGCAGGAGTTACTTTCTGAGCTGAAGTACTCGCTCTTGAAAGCAACGGCCGTTGGAAAACTATATTTGGTCCCTGCCTTCCAGTCACCGTGGTCGCGCGACATCGGGTGCTGCCGTCCCCACGTCGCGCTGCAAATATGGCGCTTTCTAAAATGAAACAAAGTACTGCCGCATGTTCATCAACATTCCGGTTCTTGTTTAAATCATACGTTACTACAGAAATACCTCTAACTCAAAGGCTGCTGTGTCGAAGTATGTATTACCTATAGGTTCTTTTTCTCAGTGGGCTTTCTTTCGAGAGGGACCCCAGTACGTGAAAAATTGCCGCAAAAGAAAGTTGAAGAGAAGTGAGCTAAAGCAAAGAAGGCAATGTCTGCACGCTGAACCCACACAGCGTGCTTGTTTGTCTCGAGTTCAGTTGTTGCACAAAGCACTCCAAGAACCTTTTGACCCTGGCTTGCGATATCTTGCATCGATGCGCTCATGTTCTGTGTGCGTGTGTGTGTGTGTGTGTGTGTTTAGCTTGTACCTTGTTTGCCGGCCTGGCAAGCATGCGCCGCTGGACTGTTTTTTGTATTATGCTCGACAGTTAAACTTTGCATAAAATTTTAGGAATCAGTTGGCGACGGAGCGGAGTGGCATGGTTTCGGTTTTGATTGTACAGCCGTTGTCTCCGCTCGCATGACGAAGCACTCGAAACTGCAAGCCTGCCGAAGTTACCCTCATGTGCTTACGAACATGATTGCGCGACAGAGGCACCAGCCGGGATGTTGGCAATCCATTGTTTTGCGTTTGCTTACTTTTGATGAAAATCTGGCATGTCGAAAACCAGAACCACGGCGGCAAGCGGTTTTCAGAATTGCTGGGCAATGCCTACAGCACTGTACACTTGTGGGATGTCTCAGCAGTAAAAGCACAAGCAGCGAGTTCCGTCACAACACGTCACATCAGAACATAACACAACACAAAGTGCCCTTCGTTTTTACAGCACTTAAAACAAATATTTTTATTTTTCGAAGAATATCTGCTCCGAAATGCCACTTTTGCTGCTCTGAAACACTGTCTTGGCTGCTCCCAAAGCCACTTTTGCTGCTCCGAAACACTGTCTTGGCTGCTCCGAAAGTTACTTTTGCTGCTCCAAAGCACTGTTTTGGCTGCTCCGAAAGGTGCTCCAAAATGGCTTAGGCCAATCACATCACTGCCTTAGGATAAAGTAAATATGGTACGTGATCATGTTTTGCAAAAGGAAGACAGAGGAAAAGGTCAGTACTTTTATCCCCGAAATTACACCGCAACAAGGAAACTCCGGGGTCAGGTGCGGTTCGTGCGAGTATTCTCGGGTCACGCTAAACTCCGTGTCACTGGTTGTGAGCAGTGGAGGCAAAGGCAACGCCAGGCGAAGAGAGAAAGGGCGAGCACTAGGAAGGTGTGACGGGAGAGGAGCATGAGGGGAAAAAGGAGAGCACTAGGAACGTTGGAGAGGAGGCGAGGTTTCTCTCCTCCTCCCCAGCCTTCCTAGTGCTTGCCCTCTCCTGACCTGGCACTGCCTTCGCCTGTACTGCACGCAACTAGTGACACGGACCATAGTGCCAGCAAGCTGCGTAAAGGGGAAAACATTTGAACCCAATGTTGTTGCGCCGCCCTCTTAAGCAGTCTCCCATCGAATAAATTTCAGCTGCGTTTGAGGCTTTGTGTTTGTACCGTCCTTTACCCGTCTCAGTCCCAGGGCCCTTTGTAATTATGTTCTGTACTTCGTTTCACCATAACTCAGCAAAGAGTGAACGCTACGGCCTGTTTGAGCCAACCAGATTGACGGAGGCGAAGCAAGCGACAGCCTTTACCCGAGGGGCGAGAGCGTAACCCAAGCAGGAGGGAAGGTGGAGCTCCCTTCTAACTTGTACCTTCTTTTGTGCGTCCCAGACGTTGCTTTCCTACCCCTTAAAAATTAACCTCTGGCTCGGAATTCATACAAAAGCTACTTTCCTCTCTCCCCCCGTGGCATCTACAGCACTGCGTGCAACTAGCGCGATAGAGTATGCGGAGTGCAAGTTTGTCTGCTTCTTTTGCAGGGGTTGTGATGACGTCAGAACGCCGAGCTCCGATTGGTTCTGACTGAAGGATAGTGGGTAGACCTCAAGGCAGTTTGCTTTGAGATCTACCCACTATGTTTTAATCAGAGCCAATCAGACCTCGGCTTTCTGACGTCATCACAACCCCTGCAAAAGAAGCAGACAAACTTCCGCTCCGCATAGTCACGCATCTCCCTCCGATGCGCCGATTGGCTCACCGAGTCATAGACTTCGCCGTCTGCCGAGCTACGGCGGAACGAAGCACGGTGGTCGACTCACCGTTTTCCTTTGCCGCTTTCCAGGAGCAGCCAGGGAGTCCAGAGACAATGAAGACAAGGCGAGGGAAGAGGGCAGCAGTGAGTCCTCGTCGTTTTACTTCTGCGGCACGTTTATCAGCTTTGCGAGCTGCGGTGCATTGCCGTCGCTGTTGTCGCGGTGTAAATACCTCGCAGCAGCCTTGCAATGGAACCAAACTTTTTTCTCTATAATTCCTTTGTTTTTTTCTTCTTTTGTGTGCTTTCTTCAACCTTTCTTGGGCCTGCTTCAGATGGGGCAACTTTCCCAGCAATTTCAATGTTGCTGGGTGAGTTATTCCCTAGATTTCCCTAGTGTGATGCGAATTGCTCGGATCATGTGGCTCGAAACGGACGAGCAACTCGGACAAGTCGGAATCGTTCGAAGCGGCAGCAGCCGATCGGGGATGCAATATTTTCGCGGGACACCCTGTGCCAGTGATGAGGACAACTAAAGACACGGTGCTGGATTTAAACTGATCGCTTTTGGGAGTAAGCCGTTTCAGAAAGATGTGTTAGTATTCTCAATGCCATTTAAAGGTATAAAAACATGTTTATAGCATGTAACTGTGTGTCTAAATGTGTGCGAGGAAAATAAAATTGAATATTATGATGGCAATTATAGTAATTGATTGCTGCGCCTAAACGCGGGTGGCCCGTGTTGCTGGTGCTGCGATGTCAAGTTGCTGGGAGAAATTGCCCCGTTCGAAGTGAGCCTTAGGGGAAAATTGATGCCGTTCGCTTTCGTGTCAGTCTGGCAAAGCCATTGCACCTTCCGAATGCTTCTACGGGAGAATCTTGTTAATTCAAACTCACTTAATTCAAACTCACAGGTAATTAAAACTAACATGCAGGTCCCGTCCTATATGTTTCTAGGAAGGAAACTCTGGTTAATTCAAGCTTTGCATTATTCAAACAAAGTTTTGGTTCCCTGTCGGGTTCAACTTAACGAGATTTCACTGTATGTGTTTATTAGACTGAGCATTGAAGTTTGTCACGGGACGAGTTGGCATAATACGTTACTTTAGTGGATGCCTAGAAGTGTGGCCAACACTGGCTCCTTGCCGTGGACATTGTGCTTTTGTTTTTTATTTACTTTATTTTTGCTCAACGTTTGCCGCCCTACCTCTAGGCTTCATCGGCATTGTACGTCGGTGATGTCGGCGCGTTCCTCGTGACCATTTGAAAAACGTCAGATGACCGTTTGGTCGGGTCACGTTGGACCTCATTATAATTGTGCGTTGTTTGCTTCATCATAATTGTGGTACGTGTTTGTTTGTACGACGGGAGGTTAGTTGGCCCGTATGGGCGTCTGGTGTCTCGGCTGTAGACGAAAAATTTAGCCAGTGCGGTACAACCGCCAGGCTGGGGTCTTTAGCATGCACCACGCAGTAGGGATACGCGACCGCACGCCGCTACGATGCTCGTCCGGACCGAAACGGGCAGGGGTGGGGCTCGAACCCAGGGTCCGTGGGTTCTGCAGCACGAGCTTTCGCCTCACGCACTCCGAGCTGCAGTGCATTAGCTCTTTCCTGACCGCGTCCATGGGTCATCGATCACCAATGATCGAAGGTTTCGAAGTGCCGTTGAGAAATTAAATTTAATGCGGAGATTTATGTTCAACAATCTCGGAGATAGCCGAAGAACTGTAGTTTCGGTTTCTACGTAGGTTTGAACTTTATCACGAGTTGGTGGATGGAATATTTTTAGACCTCAAGAGCTCTAAGGACATTTTAAGGGGAGGCACGACCTAGAAATCGCAAGTTTTTAGAAAAAAACGTGTTTTTGAAAATTAGTTTTATCATCATCTACAACTCCATAAAGAATGCTCTCACAAACTTTTATTCTCGTGCGTAAAGTATTTACTCCGGAATAAATTATTTTCGATACGTCGGCGGCCATGCGCGCTGGCCAGAAACGCGAGCACACCCGCGCGTTTGCCGATTTCAAAGCGCGCGCTAGCCGCTCGTTGGCTAGGCCTAGTGTGGCGTGGAACCCCTCATTGGAAAGAGCAGTTCTTTCTCTTTTGTTTACGCCCCGGCTTGTTGTTCAACGCCGTGCGTTCAGGCGAAAGAACCTCCGCGAAAACATCCTTCGGAAAGAGCTATGAAACGCTGTACGCGCTCCTATTGGGCAGCTCGACGCATTCGGAGCTCTGATTCGCTCGGACAAGCCACGTGATTGAAAAGAAACTCGCTCGCCCGCGTGATCGCCTGCCAAGTTGAGTGGTTTCGTTTCCTACCTGCGTAGTGCGCCCTTGCTTACTTTACGGTTTTCAAGTTTATCGATACGATGCCGGCGGTGAATGGCGGGAAGTCGTTTACGTTTGGTGCTTGGAAGCGTAAGCGTGGAAAACCGAGAGGCATTGAAGGAGGTCGACATCGCAAAACCGCTGGACCGCCGTCCCCGAGTCGCTCGGAGTCGTCGGAACCAGCGTCGGAACAATCGCCGTCTTCAAGCCCGTCACCGTCTCCTGGCCCGTCGCCGCCTGAAGACTTGGACTGCGCGGGACAATCGAGGCTTCTGTCGCCGCTTCCAACTCTTGACACCCCAAAGGAAGATGAGCTGACCGCGATTGAGCGCAAGATGGAAATGCTACGACGGGACGAGTGCTCCGGAGAGCCGCTAGGCCTAGATGACAGCCGTGACAGCGGCGAACTCGAAGGCTACCGCTTGCTCGAAGTTTCTTGTGTCAAGGCTTTGGTGGGAGCTCTGGTGTGCCCAGAGTGTGCCGGGTCTTGCTTGCCTGGAGCTAAAGGAAAGTGGCAAAGGTGCGCTCCTCGGGTTTATCGTCGTGTGCCCGTCGTGTGGAGAGGTGGCGAGCGCACCGCACTCGTCGAAGATCGGCAACACTCGCCAGAATGAACTTTCCGCGCGTATCGGACTAGCCGTGCGCGACTGCGGCATTGGTTTCATCAAGTTGTCAAACCTTTTTTCTGGCATGAACGTACCTCCACCGATGTGCCTGAAGTCTTCCCAGAAGATAGCATCAAAAGTGCACAACGCAGCTACGAAGGCCGCCAGCAAAGTGATGCAGAGCGCGGCGCAGTTCGTACGTAAAGCAGAGAAGTCCGGAGACGACAAACTTTTGGACGTGTGCATTTCGTATGACGGGACTTGGCATAAACGTGGCCACACCTCTCACTTTGGTGTTGGCGTGGCAATGGAACTGAACAGCGGCCTGGTGATAGACTACAGTGTACACAGCAACTACTGCCAGGTGTGTGCTCAAGGTCCAAAGCCAGGGTCTCAGGAATATGAAGAATGGCTTGAAAGCCACAGTCCTGATTGTCAAAAGAATTTCCAGGGGTCTGCTCATGCCATGGAAGTGGAAGCTGCTTCAGTCATTTTTGGGCGTTCTGTGGAGCGACACAACATGCAGTATACCACGGTACTCTGCGACGGTGACAGCAAAGCGTTTTCAAAGGTTGCTAGCCTTGGTCTATACGACAAGGAAGTGAAGAAAGAGGACTGTATCAACCACGTTGCAAAGCGTATGTATGCTGGCCTGGATGCTCTGAAGAAGGCAAAGAAAGGCCTTGGTGGAAAGGGCAAGCTGACGAATGTGAAGATGAAGCAGCTGACAAACTACTACGCCTGCGCCCTGAAGGACAATGCCCCAGATGTCCCAGCGATGCAGCGGAAAGTATTTGCCACACTCCTGCACTCTTACTCAACAGACGACGAGCCACGACGCACAGCTTGCCCCACTGGAAGAGAGTCCTGGTGCCACTTCAACAGGAGCAAGGCACTCAAGGCTGCAGGAGAGCCACCTGCGTCCAGGCCCCACAAGCCAGCCTTTTCCAAGGAGTTAGCCAAGGAGCTGGTGCTTGTCTACAATCGCCTGTCGCGTAGTGACTTGCTCAAGAGCTGTTCGAGGATGAAAACTCAAAACGCAAATGAATCGTTCAATGCTCTAGTGTGGAAGAGGTGCCCCAAGGTGGAACTTGCCTCCCTCAAGACCGTCGAGTCAGCCGTGGCCCTGGCAGTCCTCGAATTTAACCTGGGACCTCGAGGCTTTGAGCATGCCCTTTCCGAGATGGGAATCAAGCCAGGGAGCCATCACACCGTGCATGCTGCGAAGGCCACCCAAAAGAAGATCGGAAAGGCCCAAACAAAGGAACTGGAGTCATCCAAAGCATCGCACAAGCGGAGAAAGATGGAAGCCGTGGCTAAGGCGCAGAAGGATCGTGAAGAGGAAGGACTGACCTATGGTCCTGGAGCGTTTTAGATGATATAGTAAGCACTGTTTTCAGCCGAACACTGTTTGAACTTTCAAACACTTTTTTCTCAGTTTGCTATTTTGAACACTTCCATTTTTGAAAAAACTATCATTTTTTAGAGTTTGGACTGAGACTCCCTGTTTTCCTGGAGTGAAATTTACTGGAGAATTTAGTATGGTACTTTGTTTTTAATAATTTTTAGTTGTTCACCAAGAAAAGATTGATTTTAGAAAAAGTCATATGAGAGAAAAATGAAGCCATTTTTCAACTTCCTGTTTTCATGCTGAGGCTTGCTATATTAAATATTGCTACATACCTTACTTTGTTCATCACTTATAGAACATTACATATGTAAAAAAGTTGTAATTTTTTTTTTAAATTATAGATTTTTTTATTGGTGCTGCATCAGTCTTTTTTTTATGACAAATTGCACCGTAACTTGGCACTAAATCTTCCTTGTTGGTTGAAATTTTGCATGCCCTCCCAAGTTTGCATAACTAACATATGGTAAAAGTTTCATTGCAATTGGCAAAGTATTTAAAAAGTAGACCCCTATAGGCCGTGCCTCCCCTTAACCCATTCGATACCCCGCGTGCGTCGTGCGCTGCCAGCCTGTTTGTACCGCACGTTTTCCCCTAAAACAGGGCCATACTAGGCGTGACTGTTTTGCTTATATAATAAGCTTTTACAATAAAACTCGGTGCGGAAAACAAGAAAACATGTTTGTTTACATGCTTAAGTGGTTCATTCAAGTCTTTAAATCAAAAGACCCTGTAAGATTGTTCCTCGTATGAAAGATCTCGAAGCACTCCATCCTCGGTTGCTTAGGCGTCGCACAACCAATGCACTCTTGTTGTGATTCGGACTCAGAACTGCTGTCGGAATCGCCCCTGGCTCCACAGAAGGCTCCAAAAACTCGCTATCCTCACCAGACATCTCGTCATCATCGCTGTCGAAGAGGATATTTATGATTTCATCGTCAGAAAGGCCGCACCACACACTTAATGCTGCCATCTTCTCTAAGCAGGCAGCGATCGAGCGGAAAAGACGACACACAAAAGAACAAGCTCAGACAAACACAGCCGAACAGAACGACCCTCGCCATCTGTTGGCAATGTATCTAACTATACTACCCCAAATCTACATAGCGCACCATCTATGAATGTATCTTTAAAACAGAAATTCATGCAGACCGGCGTAACGCCGGCTTTGGCAATATGGCCCCTGACGGCACGCCCGACGATTCGCTGGCTTTGGTAGCGAATGGGTTAAATGATGTCATAGGCGTCGCTTAATTAACAGATGGTTGTCCATAAGAATCACTTTAATTTCCAATGCTGTCCTGAGTTGGCATGCACGTTTTATGTTCCCAACAACGTTGACAAAAATGCTAAATATGAAGGAACTGAAATCAAGGCTCTCACAAAACCAATGTAGAACACAAAGAAAGAATTCTGCAGGGAATGTGAGGTGTACTATCCATGCTTCACCAATATAAGCATTCCTTCGTTGAAAAGCACACGTGTTACAAAGGCTTACTCTCCGACAAACCGAAAAATAGACAACATCAGTTAGAGTGCACTACCTTTCAAAAGTACCAGCCAAGGGGTGGGGCACATTTTCTATAATCTGGATTTTTCTTATTTGTTGTTTAATATGAACAGCTGTAGAAGTTTCAGCGTGTATACACCTTCGACACTTACACTGTATTTTCAAGAAGTTAGATTTTAACATCTTTTTCTCACATTATACCAACCTCTGTTCCTTTTAAAAGGACAACATTTTGCCACATTTTGATGTTTCATATTGCTCCATATGCAAATAAGTTGGGAAAATAAAAGCGGTTGCACAAACCCTTTGAAAATTGCTACTTTTCTTGTGGTCAGGAAGGAGTTTACAGACTCCCTCCCCATTTGTGCCATAACTACGAAGCAAGGTCATGGGCTCTTGTGGTACCGTATTTACTCGCATAATTTGCACACTTTTTTTAAAAATATCTGGCATCAGAAAGGGGTGCGCAAATTACGCGGATATTTTGCGAGCACGTCCCAAATAACACATCTGCAAAGGCTGTAATGTATATAAAAATACAAATATACAAACGGCAAAAGCTGTTTTTCATTTTTTATTTTACAAAACGCACCTACTTTGTTTACTCCGAGTCGCTGTTGGAGCTCTCGCACTCGGTACCATGGCTGCGATCGTCGTGGTTGTCGTCGTCACTCGCGTTCCAAATAGCATCGTCTTCAGTTCCGTCGAGTGCATTTGATAGTCCTGTCTTCTTGAAGCTCGACTCGACAATGCTGGGAGAGACCATGTCCCACGCTGTTAGAACCCACTCGCAGACTGTTTCCATGGGCGGCCTCTTTATCCTTCCACTGGGAGTGAGGCTGTGTTCTCCGCTGGCCATCCATTCTACATAGAGTTTGCGCACATAGTCTTTGAACGGTTTGTTGATTGACACATCCAAGGGCTGTAGAACCGATGTTAGACCTCCCGGGATGACAACAAGGTTCGTTTTCATGTCTCGCAACTTTTGCTTCACGCTGTCGACAAGGTGACCCCTGAAGCTGTCCAGTACCAGCAGCGATGGCAGTCGCAACAGAGCGCCTGGTCGTTTTCCCCAAACAGTTTCAATCCAGTCTTGCATTAAAGCTTCATTCATCTATCCTTTTTCATGGACACGGATGTGGATGCGACCTTGCAGTTTCACTTTTGGCAACGTCTTGCGCTTAAAAATGACGAAGGGCGGGAGCTTTCGCCCATCAGCAGTTACCGCCAGCATGACAGTGCAGCGTTGCTTCTCACAGCCAGTTGTTCTTACAGGAACAGCTGAGACACCTCTTTCGCTTACTGTAGTGTTAGGTGGCATATCGAAGGTCAGCGGCGTTTGATCCGCGTTCCCGATCTGGGACATAATGAAGTTGTCCGTTTTCCGCAACGCGATCACGAACCGATGAAATGCCAACACCTTCTCTTCATAGTCTTCGGGCAAACGCTGGCAGAGAGTCGTCCGTCGTCTCAGAGACAAGTGGTGGCGTCTCATGAAGCGTGTCACCCATCCTCTGCTAGCCTTGAACGTTGCAGCCGAGATCCCTTTTTCTTGTGCAATCTTTCTTGCCTGAAACTGTAGCATCTCGCACGACACGGCGTGACCAGCCGACCTGTGATCACGAAAATACTGTAGCAGTTCATCTTCAACAGCAGGAAAGTTCCCTCGTTTGGGCCCCCGAAACGCTTTTCTTCCCGGTCTTGCACTTGCCAGTTGCGACTTCTGTCTTCGCCAATAACGTACGTGGCTCTCGCTCACCCTAAACTGCCTGGCAGCTGCGCGGTTTCCATTTTCCTCAGCAAACTTTATCACAAGGAGCTTCAACTTCGCTGTATAGTTATTGTAACCCATCGCAAGAGCAATCGTCGAGAAAACCGTTGACGGCGTCAAACTTGAGCCACACAATCCGAACAATGGAAAGCATGCGCTTTGGCGCTCGCAGACTTCGCGCCACTCCACACGACCGCAAGCGCACACACCGCACACAGACACACACGACAGTTCCCACATCCGGGAATCTCAGCGTGACGTCATGCTCCCTTGCAGGCCAACCACCTCGCAGCATTGAGCCAGCGGCGTGCGCGCGCGTCCCGTAGCTCCCGCAGAGAAGCGCAGAGTCGCATCTTTCTCGCACTCTCGCCTCTCTCACTCCTCTCGCGGTCGCGCGGAATTTCCGCAGCTTTAGCTCGCGCGCCCGTGGGGCGTCTGGAGAAACGGTTGGCGAGCTGGCGCAGAACGGTGCAGGGCGCGCAAAATACGCGAGCAAGTATTTTTTTTCTGGAAATCTAGACCTTAAAGTTAGGTGTGCTCAAATTACGCGTGGGCGCAAATTATGTGAGTAAATACGGTATGTAAACTGCATGACAGTATCAGGCGTCTCTGGTGAACCTGTTTACCAGTAGGCAGCATTGCATGATCTTGTGCTTTTTTGGGATTCAAGCAATAGGGCACAAAGCCCCCAGAGTTTCATTAAATAAGTAGAAAGTTCTGGATCACCGCTAACTGCGGATTTATTTCGACCGTATTTCTCTCCAAACACTACGAACAAGATACGTTTGTCGCCACTGTGGCACCGTGCATATGATCTTTGCTTTCAAAACACAGCCTAATGCGATGCACTAATGCATAAAAAGGCTGACTAAAATCAACTCTGATGGAAAGATAGTAAATGACTAAGCACACCGGCTACCAAGGAGTGTCGTCGGATGTATTAAGCGGGCTTCCAACTAAGAGCAGTATGCTAGAAGTGCACATATTTTGCAGCGTTACGATAGAAAAGAGTTAATTTTTGGAAGCATTCTAGGAGCATATTTAGAGTTTACTAAAAGTGTAATAAAACTGAAATGCTTTGGCTCCTGCCAGACTCTTTAGGATGGAGAATTCAATCACACGAGTCACGTGGTCACGTGCTCTCGGGTCGTGTGACCTCGTCACCTGCCACCCGGTCACGCTACGCCCAATCACATGGTGTCGGGCGACATTCTGACGTCATGCGGCGAAAGGGTGAACGAGACCACACGCTCACGTGGTCTTAGATGTATACTTTGTTTGTGATGGGATTCGTCTTTAGAATCAGTCCCCGAGCCAAAAGACTGATCCTCCATAGACATACCTTGGGTGTGTACCCCTTAGGGGTTTGCGCGGCACACTGCTACAACAAATGGTGCGCTAAAAGCATATTGAAAATATGCATCGGGCATTGAAAGTGTATTAAAAATTTGAATATGATGTACGACGGTGCTTCTCAAACTCTTTTAGATGTCTTAAGATGGAGGATTGGGCAAGTTGGCTATCTATTCATTTGTTCTGTTTCTCTCTCATGTGGTAAAAAAAATGTAAAACAAACTAGAATATGTGGAAATGAACGCTTAAAAGAGCACCGCAACAACATAAAAAAAAAAAAAAAATTCTGTACACCCAGGCATCTTTGGTGGGACAGCAGATGCTCAGCAGACTTTAAAAAACTGCACTTTTATAAGCACAAACTTTCGACAGCTCACGCGAGAAATTGTTGAGTCCGAGAACATTGTGAAGCTAGATGAAAGATGTCTTAGCAACCCTTTTATTACTTTGTCTGAGAAAGAGTTCTTTTACCTATAGTTTGTTGCAACTCAAGAAGGTAGGGCAAGAGAAAGGAAGGTTGGAGAGGAGGAAGCAGACGAAACGCTAAATAGGAGAGGAGGTTTCCCCTCTCCTCCTAGCGTTTTGTCTGCTTCCTCCTCCCTGGCCTTCCTTTTCCTCGCCCTATTTTCTTGAGTTGCAACGGACTATAACAACAAATAGAAAATAACGAAGTGTGGTAGAACAGCGTAGAAGAAGACCAAACACAACGCTGAGCTGACAGCTAGCGCTAAATGAGTGGTTCCTTTTTTACTGACGTGCATATTTCAGTGTGAATTGTTCTTGTGCGCCGTAAATTACGAGTATCTATTAACGTGCGACCTACCAAAAATATAAAATATTGGGTTGCGACCCCTTGCTTTTTGCGATGCTACAGGCTTTTCAATCTGAGTGCATAAGCAGAAATGCACAAAATTGAGGCTGAAATTTTATTCGACAGACTACAGGCTCTTGGTTCCGGCTCGACGTTGAGCTGCAACCCCCACTTTTTTCTGTCGGTGCCACCGCAAAAAAGCCAAGCCGGATTTTATTTTCAAGTTCCCGAGCTCCTTTGTGATCCTTCGCTGAACCTGTCACGACCTCCTTTGGGGTCGCAACCCACGGTTTGGGAAATACCGCTTTTAGCGAATCGAGCTGGCAATGCGGGCGAGTTGGTTCATTGTTGCAAATTGGCAGCACGGCGTGCGAAAGACGGGAAAGAGGCGGGTGGCAGTCCGGACGAGCGCTCGAGACCGAGCGAGATGTGCGCACTTAGTGCGTTCCTTTCTGCTGTGTGCAGACTGGGATCTCACACGGCACCGACGGGGTTGCGCGGGTCTTCTCACTCTCTTTGTCCGCTTGCCTCCTGCCAGCAACGTTGTCTGGACCCCGGCCCGACGACGGGCCGATGTCGGCCGGACAGCGGCTGTCTCGGCGCACGGCAGAGATGAAGAGCCTGTACGGCAAGAGTGCGGCCATGATTCACGGCATGGAGACTGCCATGCAGCTCTCGTGCGACCGCTTCCGGGACACAAAGCAGCCCAAGCACTGGCCCAACATACCGCTCAAGTTGTAGCATCGAGAACAACATTGTCTTGTTTCATCTTCTCTATTGGAGCCTGTGTTTGTACGATGGACTGCCCAAGCTCGGCCTTTGAACGCTCTCCGTCAAATTGACACTGAACTCCCAAGAAACATCTTCTTTTCAAGGGGTGACACTGGCTAGAGATTTAACTTCTGAACTACCCGAGTGTTTGCAATGAAATGTGCAGGGAAGATTTAACATCAGATGTAGGTGTATTGTGCAAACCTTCAACTCTTTAAGACAATTTTATGTGCCTGCATAAGATGTCATTCTTTCTTAAGAAATCTATGATATGCAAATGAGGCTATTAAGCACCATTTTGACATCTTGAATATAAAGTTGGTGATGTGGGATTTAGGGCTATCTAGTTTTTCACACTCAAATGTAAATATTTTATGAAAAGTACCTAAAAAAATGAGATGCATATCTGTCCTATGTCAATTCTTGAAAACATAGCTTTTTTTTTTTCAATTGGGACTTCAGTCTTAAAACAAAATAAAGTAGATAGCGCTATCCCCCAGTAAATTTCAGTTCAGAAACATCTCTTCAAACAATACATTCCTCCAGCCAAAAAGTGGAACTGAGAAAAATGCATTCAAACATTGAACTCCTTTACTTTGTTACTGCCTCACAATGTATTGACAATATTTTATATCAACGTAAATATTTAATACACAAAAATTAGTGTAAGGGAAAATAATTAATTCCTAAAACCAAAAACCTCAAAATTGAAAAAAGAATTTTTCAAAAAATTTGGAAACATAGGCCCATGTCTCCCTTGAAGTGCATGGATAGGTCGTGTACTCTCGTAGACACTATGAGCCGAAGCAGCTCTTTGTGTTTCTTCTGCATACCTGACGGTTTTTGAAAGAGCTGCGATGCGATCTAGGAATGAAACGCATAGCTGAGGTCCCGTACTTCGGACCTCTTGAGAAATTGAAAGATGGCAGAGCCTGCGGGGGCCGTAGATTTAGAAAAAGGCCGGGTCGGGTGTCTCGGCTCTGTATTGTCCGCGGGGTACCTACGTCGCGAGACAAACTTTTCCCCCTCCCTCCCAAAAACAAGAATTTTTAGAGCACTATCTTCGTCGCGAGACTCGTCTGAGCGGTCCCGAAAGCTGCCTCCATTTTGGCGTCAACGTCCAAAATAGAAGCTCGTGCCGGAATAACTCCTCACTCAAAACGAGTTTTGCCGAGCAAATATTGCACTAAAGAAGCATTATTTTTCTAGAAAGTTTATTTTGTAACATAAAGATTCGCTCAGAATAAAAAAAAGGTTTTAGAGTTCACTGTTTCGCCAAGGGGCCAAACGCAGGAGTCAGGTGTCTGCACTTGTATGAACCTTACGGGAGTGCACTTTGCTGCGTCCAATCGCCGGAGTTTCGCGAAATGCCGGTGGAAGTTTTCCTGTAAATATTACGCACTGCGTAGGAAAGACGTGGACGCTACGTGTGGGTATTTGGGACACTCGAGTTTTTAATTAATCGTGAATACTAATTAACTTTATAATCAGTAAACACGAAGGCATGACCTCATTACATGATTGCAGAGCATTATTGGAAGCCACAAAATAAGTCGCTTATAGTCAGCTTTAAAGCATGTGTCACGAACGCGCCAATTTTAATGTACTGCCGATCTTTCGGCTTACTATTTGCCCATCATAGTGGCAACAACTTGGACCTCGGAGGCACATTTTAATGGCTGTGAATTTTTCATCGATAGGCAAAGGCTTATAGTCAGCTTTAAAGCATGTGTCACGAACGCACCAATTTTAATGTACTGCCGATCTTTCGGCTTACTGTTTGCCCATCATAGTGGCAACAACTTGGACCTCGGAGGCACATTTTAATGGCTGTGAATTTTTCATCGATAGGCAAAGGCTTATAGTCAGCTTTAAAGCATATGTCACGAACGCACCAATTTTAATGTACTGCCGATCTTTTCGGCTTACTATTTGCCCATCATAGTGGCAACAACTTGGACCTCGGAGGCACATTTTAATGGCTGTGAATTTTTCATCGATAGGCAAAGAAATGCCAATACTGCAACAACACTTTCTAATCAAGCTTTTTTTTTTTTTTTGAATGATTTTTAGAGGCGTTTTATTTAGTGGTTTTTCATATTACTGAGCAAGTTTCTGACTGAACATCTTGTGGCAATCACTAATAAGGCATCTCTTCTTTTTTTTTTTTAGTGCATAGTATTTGCAGGTAAACTTGGGTCGGCATTTCGTGAATTGCCATCTAGCATATACTGTTCCCGAGGGAGAACCCGTCCTCCCCAAGGTCCCCGCCATTTTCCGTGCCAAATTAGAGAAATCGGAGTGTATTGGCGTATGATAGACATTCATCATTCTTGAGATGACATCCTTCACACAACTGGCCCTTGCATGTACCCCCTCCCCTTACAATTATTGCAGAAAGTAGCCGGAGAGACAACCTTTCTGGATGACGAGCTGTAATTGCATGCCAGGTAGAAGTGCCTTAACGCTCCTACCTGACACGTTACGCGAGAAAATGAGGGCTCCGGTCGTCTTCAGTGTCAGGAATCGCTCGATGCAAGGAAGACTTTAATTTTTTTTACTTGTCCAATGGGGTGCAGTTATCAAGAGCTCGTGACCTTAATTTCAGTAGGCAAACCAAAAGTTGCTCATAGATATGCCGAATACATCTTGTTAGCAATTTTGATTAAACTTTAGTGTAAGAGCAAGCCTAAGTACCATTGTTCTTTCATTAAAACTTTGTTTGTTGACCTGTTTGTTGACCTATTTGTTGTGTAATACTATAACAAAAAATTTTAGAAGCTGGAAGGGTGCTGCATTCTTCAGGAGATCAACACTGAAATATATTTAGAGTGGCACAAGCGGACCTGACGCCACAAAACGAGCCGGAAAAATTGTTGTCTGCACAAAGGAAGCTGAAACTTTCACCGAACGTGCACTGACCGGGGCAGTCGTACCGTGTGAAATTTCAAGGTGTAGTTCTCTACCTGAAAAAAGTGAGAGCAACAAACTTGCCAAAGTCATGGTTGAGTGCATTTACAGACAAGTCAGCGAAGCTATTTACTTGTGGCACCTTCTTCTGATAGGGGCAGCAAGCAGACGACGCACTCTGTCGTCCGCTCGCTGCGCCTGTCGGGGGGGGTGGCGACACAAATTAATTGCGTTGCTAACTCTGTCTTCTACGAATGTGCCCGACGTTGACTTTAGCAGGTTTGTTGCTCTCGTTTTTTTACAGAAGGAGAACTATCCCTTGAAATTTCACACGCTAAGACTGAAACTGCTCGTTGCACATTTTGTGAAAGTATGAACTTTCTTTGTGTAGGCGCTTACTTTGTTCGGCTCGTTTTACAGCATCGGGTGCGCTTGTGCCATCCTAGATATGAACCATGCTGAGAAACTCTTGTCACCGCCGTTCTTCGCTGTACTTGTAACTGCATGCTGAAATCTTTCTGCCACGAGGCAATATAATGTGCAGCATAGCTGGGCAAGCTGCCAAGCTGTACCAACGTTGCAAATACAGTAATTTCTCGTTCATATGGACCCCGTTGATATGGGTACCCTGCTATATGGACACCACCTTCCGGGACAAACTGGGAAAATGCATGCATTTTTGTCTCATTAATATGAACAACTCGCATTATGGAAGATATTTTTGTGGGAACAGAGGTGTCGATATTAACGAGACATCACTGTATAAGCACATTCATAACATGGACGTTTAGTAAAGCATCAACTCTTTATTCAGTTCAGGGTGTGCAGCTTTGCATTTTTGGTTGGTGAACAGTTAATCAAGAGTGCAGTTTGTGTGTGATCATAGCTTTCCAAGGACATGCAAGGATCAGATTTTGGCAGTTCCCAGATGCAGGTTTTGTTTGATTGGTGATTTTATCAATTTATCTTTCCCAGTGAGTGATGCAATGCATGTAAAGAGCATTCTTATTGGTAGCTGCCATGTGCCCCAGCACCCTGTGTAAGAGCGCTTTTAGTGGAACGATGCACATTCTTATCCAAGGCTGAGCGTGGGCAGATGTCCTACCCTGTACATACCTTATTTTTATCAGCTCGAAGCAGTTTGTAAGGTGTGACTATGTGTTTGATTAAGTTTTTAAATTGTGTGTGTTTATCACACTCTCACTTTCTTGTGTGTGTGAGATTTTATATTTGACAATTGCTGTACACATATGGCAAGTTGAATAAAGAATGTGTGGGAAGGGAAGTGCATTAAGAGCTTTAGTATGCTGTTGCAAGCCTCTGCTACTTCCATCAATGGTGCATGATGAAAATTGCATTATTGTGTACCATTTGAAGAAACCATAATGGTCTTGCAATGTCATTCTTTCTTAGTGTGACTGTGCCCAGGTAGAACATGCTCTTGGTCAAAGATTTTGAAGGTTGATCGTACCTGTGTTAAGAGTAGTGAAAAATATAATCAATGTTTTTTTCTGCTGAGGATGATCTATTTCTCATCAACGACAAGGGATTATACTATTTGGGAAGGGAAATTTACAGCAAGTATTTGTATGCTTTGAATGATCTCCACTTTGTGCACCCAGATCCATCTACTGAGTGCCATCTATTGAAAAAAGAAGTGGCAAATACCGGTACCTTAGATCAAAGAATTCATGACTTGTGCAACAGACCCCTTTGAAAGTTGTGCACTATCTAGTATCGTCCATAGATAACTCTCGAGGGTGTCTATATAGGCAAGGGACTGTATCACAACCAGTGTGCAAACTGTGGTGACCGCCAGTGTCATTTGATGGGGATTTTGTAAGGGGTGCATTTGTTTATGTTTGTTATTTTGTGGTAGCTGTGTTTGCAATCACGGCTGCCAGCAGAAAAAAAAAAGATGCTAAAATAGCTTTTTTTTTTTATTGGGCATGTTTTTACAAGAGGCTTCCCTTTCTACAGAATGTCTCAAGCTTGATTAACCATTTGACTGGAGTCTTTGACTGTCGTTCAAAATTGGTTATAGCTGTGCTGGAGAGTGTGCCTGTTACTGTTTTCCCATCTTGGGTCCTTTATGAAAGGATGTGTTTGCAGTTGTTTAATATCATTATTCGTTATTTCTCGCTCTAGCCAGAACACAATTTGCGGCTCGAAATTCGCTTTCTTTCCACCCGAAAACCGCCGATTGAGAACTGGCCGGTTTGAGTCGTGCTCGCTCTCTTCTCCATGGTCACGTACTGTTTTCTATGGTTTAGACACAACCACTAAATATAATCAAAGTTGTGGGTCATCCAAGGCATGCACTCAATATTAAAAATAGGCAAAAAATTGATACCCATTTTTTGTGGCTTCTAAAAAACTCCAAATACGTTGATTAAAAATAAAAACAAAGTTGCACAGTTACGTGACTTTTGCTAACTTTCTCCTTCTCTATATTTCTTCCTCCCCAGTCCAGTTTTGGTTTCAGCGTCGAGCAGTTGCGTATTTTGGCTATTAAAAATATATGTTATGCTGTAGCAAAATATTAATTGGGTAGTCTTCCGACAGCATAATAAATCGCCCAACAAGAAACAAAAAAAACATTTTTTTTGTTGTTTTTTTAAGGAACTTTTTGTGATGGTTGTATTTCAGACTCATATTTGTTTGTGTTCATACAATGCACAAACGGGTTAGGTTTTTCTTTTTGTCCCCTTCTGATCGGCGGACATGTTGTACGAATTCATTGTATATGTTGCGTATGCATTGCATGGGTAGCATCTTAGAATTTAAATGGCTGCAGCCACTACAATTAAATGTCAGCAGAAGCACTCTTTTTCACCTCAAGAAATATGATATAAATCTGGTCCAGGTTAAGAATAGCTAAACAATCCCCTCCCACAAAGCTCACTGCTCTTCACGGTTAGTGGTATCCTCCTCTCCACTCCCTTTGTTTTCTTAAAGTGGATAGTGTGGAGAGCTTTGTGGGAGGAACTTGTACTGTTGTGGTTGACTGGCCCCATGCAGTGTTACTAATTTAGATTAGTAATTGTGGTACTTTATCAAGACATACATGTATAAATTGCAAAAGCAGTATTTTTTTTTCTCTCTTGTTCTCTGACATCCAAGTCTTGCAAGAACTAATTAAAAAAATGTTTTCTTGAGGTGACGATTAGAGGAATTTGACAGCTGAGCATCTGGACTACTGTTGTAGTGTCTGATACCTGATGCCATCAGACATACCCAAAAAGAAAAATAGCATATTACACACGTTCAAGACTTTTTTTTTCCTCTCTCATTTGAATTTAGGCGCATTTTGAGCTGTCTTCGAAAGATAGCATTAAAAGAGCACTCTACACATATTCAACAAATCACGTCAGTTATAGCTTTTTCCTGGAGGGTTACACTGGCATAAAGCTAGCTAGCTAGCTCTCCTGTCGTGCATTTTTGCTTTTGTGTTGTTTCAGTTGGTGATGTACAATTTCATATTGAGTAAGATTTAGGAATAATTTTTTTAAAGGGGAAAACAAAACAAAAAAAAAAGGGGGGGGTGTAGGGAGGGCATACTTATCTTTTATTGCTGTATAAATTTCCAATCAATCCGACCTTCATTTCGTCCCACAACAGTGATTAATTCCGCTTATAATTGAACTACCAAAGGAAATCGCAGGCGCGTCTTAAAACGATTCCGTTCTGCAAGCACAGGTCTACGCGACGGTCGGCTCGGAGCCTATATATTCTGCACGCCCCTCCTCCCGCGGATATTTCATCAGCGTCGTCTGCGCGTTACGACAATTTGCTCGACCACAATTATTGCAAAAGGACTGCTATAAACGGGAGAGTGACGAAACGAAACGAGTCGCCCGCTGTAGGAGCGCGTTAAATTTTTCGCGCACGCTCAAGCCAACACCGCGTGACACACTGACAGGGTTCCAGTTGTCACGCATCTAGCACGAGCTAGCCTTCTGCCTTCGATGGCGCCTCGCGAGCCTCGAGCGCGCATGCGCAGTTAAGAAGCACGGCGGAAGGCGCACAATCGCGCTGAAGGCCAGGCTGGCCAGGCATCCGAAGGAGGCACGTCTTTTCGCAAAACGGGTGACGCAAATTAAACATGGTTCGAGATGATTCTTCGCCTTTTAATCGCTAAAATGTGGCTGCTTATCATATATGACAAACCAACTCGCGATCTCTGTTGCCGACGTCATCTAACGAAATAAAACGTGTGTGATCTTCGCTCAGTTTTCGGGCTAGCACGACCAGCGAAGTTGGGCGGCAAGGAGCGAGCGCGTGATATGGCCTCGAGTGTAACGACGCATGTGCCGGAGGGGCGTGGCGGGAGCAGGTGCCGATTCAAGCTGACACGCTTTCGCGTCTTGCGTCCCAGCCACCCACTGCCCACCCCAGCACCCATCCCCAGTCTCCCCCGCTGTGTACAAACAATGCGACACGGCCGCGCGGAAACAAACAAAACAAACGCACAAAACGACACACACACGCACACACATGCTGCCGCGCGTTCGTACACACGAACGATCGTGTCTCTTTAAATCCGTTCGGGCATTTTATTTATTTATTTTTCTCCTACCGCCCGTCGAAACCGAGGGTGGTTCCGAAACGCCGGGAGAGTCGTCTAGATAGACCGGAAACGGTGCGACGCCATTTTGCGGTTTCGTCCGGATCGTCTCGAATCCGAAGCCATAACGGCGCGACGCGCGTTACGAGTCGAAAGCGTAGCCGTAGCCCGAGGGACGCCAAAGATGCCGCTTCTCCATCGGGAAACTTTCGGAACGCGGTCCGCGCGTTTCCCGCGCAGTCTCCGCCGTGCTTCGGTCGCCCGGTTTTAAGCGGCTTCTCCCGCCGCAACACAGGTGGCGCCCGGTGTGCCTACTTCCGGGTGCCATTACACCATGGCCCCCATCATACTGGAAGAAATTAAAAGCGCTACAAGAGACGCTCCGCACGGTGAGTTGGCTCACTTTACGTGCGGGTCGAGGCCCGAATTGCACGCGGTCGGCCGCGATCGGTCGTGCCGCAAAGTCCGCAGGGCGCACGGACGTTTCAAAAACAAAATATCGCGTCCTCCCCCCTCCCCGGTAAACACTGGCCAAGGGGAGGAGGTGGAGGGGGCACCCTTACCACGCCTATCCCTTCATTTCTTGTTTTATACCCTGCGCAAAGGGCAGCGTTAAAGAGAAGAAAAAAAAAAATGGGGCCCCCTTAATGCCATCGCGTGCTTTATCTGCTTTTCTGGTCTGGATCGGAATGCGCTTGTGTCGCAAGGCGACAGCGACTGACCGCACACTCGCAGTCCGCGCGGTGCTGACCGCTCCTCCGTTTCAATGGATACAAGTGTGGTGGGGGCGGAGAAGGAAGACTATACAAATAAATGCGGAACAATAAGCGAATTAAAAACCGCACGAAGCCGGACGAATACTCGACCCGGTTTCTTTTGTCCAAGAGCCGATTGCCACGCGTTAGAATGACACCCGAAACGCCGCGAATCGGTCGAGAATTGACACCAGCGCGCGTTGGGTATGGTCTGGTCACCCCTCGCGGAACCGAACTAGCCGCCGGTAACTATTGGGATCTTTGGACGTGCGGTGCGTGCTAGGGCGGTCACCTGGCAGCTCTCGTCAAAGCCATGCTGTCCGAGGTGCTCATTAGAGCGGTAGTTTCACGTTGGCTTCGTTACGGGCGCCAAGTTTCATTGAACGAAGGGTACGGTCGATTTCGACTTGCACCGTCTCCGGCCTTATTGATGTCTGGTTTGCTGTTATCTGCCTTTGCTGTTTTGTCCGAATTGACCGGGAACCGAAAGTTTGGATCATCTATAGTTCAATGGGAATGACGCCAAAGGGCAAAGAAAAATAAAATTGTTCATGCTGAGAACTCGCGCCATTCAGAAGGCTTCAGGTGTGATCGAGGCGGTTTACCCCACTTGTGCTGCCGTTTCGGTTTTGGGAACTTGTGTTATTGTGCCACATTTAATACATGTGTGACCATGCTCTCTAGTATTCGAAGAGTTTGACTAAATTGTAAATGTACATCATTGCCTGCTCATTCGGAAATAATCGGCCCCGGAGGGTCACGTTGTTGTGAACAGTCGTGAATAGTGGCACATTATGGTGTGTGTGCTATCGCACTTTACTGTACCATTCCGTCGTGTTGGTTTGTATCGCACAGGAATCAGTCGTATGCTACAAGCCACGTCAGACGAGATGCTTGACTTTGAAATTATTCACCTTTTCCAAAATTCATTCTGCTTGCTTCAACCACTATCATCATCTGATACTTCGCTACACTGTACCATTTCATTCATATTCATAATCGACCAACAAGGTGAGCAGATTGGTTGCAGTTACACCGAAAGTATAAACACGCTGAAAGAGGTGTTGCTTTGACCGTCCTTTTATACATACTTTTAGTAACATCAAAAGAAATGCTAGACAACAAAATTATTCACCCTTTCCAAAATTCAGTTTGCCTACTTCCGTCACTGTCATCATCTAAGTGTATGACATCTGTGGCATGCGCGCGCGGCTTTTTGATGGCCGCCAATAGCATGCCAAGTTGAAGACGCGCACCAGAGCAGATAACACGAAGCCTGTGCCTACTAGATGTTTGCGGAGGGCAATGCACAAGCAGGATACAAGTGCTGCGTCGTCATTAATTTCTGACTCGTGTCAAATCAATTGGTTGCATTAAAACTTGAGTTTTGGCTAGTTGGTCCAGACTAGTTAAAAGGTTTAAAAAGCCTGAACAACACGTGGACAAAAAAGACACGAAGGCAACAGGCCCCTTCATGCAATTTTTCAGCCATTAGCATGTCAAAAGTTACACTCATATTTGAGCCGCTAGATGGTGCTGTAGTCTGGAAAGGTGCTGAGCTGTATATGGGGAGAATTTGGCCAGTCTATGATCTCGCCGCCGTTTACACCCCTCCGGAGTGAGCCAATCAGCCCGCGGTGCAGAGCGAGAGGCGTGAGCGCATGCACGTGAACTTTCGGCTGCTCCCAGCTGAGCCTCCATTTTCATTCATTTGCCCGGCGGAATGCATGGGATCGACATCCAAATTTCGCTTCTTTCCTTTTATTTGGCAGGCTCTGGCAAGAAAATGATATAGTGTTATTCCTTGGTGGCTTAAAAAGCTAACGAATAAAGTTTCTCCACGTTTGAACACAAACTTTTATTCAGGCGAAAAAGAATGAAGCCTGTAGCAGACGACGCGTACCCTCAATGGGGCTCGGCGCCGACAGCGTTGGATCAAAATGGCGGTTGTCTCCTCTTTGCTCCCTTCTTTCTCTCTTGCTCCGTCGGCGCTCTGCTCCCTTTCCTTCACTCTTCTCCTCTCCAGCGCCTTCGTCGCCACACCCACTGGCCAAACTCTCCCAATATACAGCTCTGGAGAGGTGGTGCAGGATTCTCAGCAGTGGAATTGCTTGTTTTGTGTACACCCTCCAGCACTTGCCTTGTGTACGCCCCTCTACTTCGTCTTCATTTTTTGTGCACTGTGTTGATTTTACTAGGTATGAACCAACTACCCTGCATTGCCACCCTAATTCATTCTTTGAGCTCGCCCGCTACAAAGGGAAAAATGCCACGCCATCATCATCGTCGACCTGTATTTCTGCTTCTTTGGGACAGGTTAGGAAAGATAATTGTTTGAGAACTAGCTCTTCTAAATGGACCCTTTTCAGACGTCGGACCCACCTAGTGGCCATCACGGGAGCTCTAAAATTTCCACTCTAATGGCAGTGACGGGAAATCAAAAATCGCCCAAGCTGTGCGCCCCCAAGTTTGTGAATTGAAGGCGACGAACACTGTTAAGGTGAATAAGCGCTCGCCAGTTTTTCTTGCTCTTCTCGTAGAATCAAAAGGCCACTGTCAAAACTGCTAGTTTAGTTTACAGCACTTGTTTAAGATGCTGACCCAATTGGTAGAATTCGGTTGCCCGTAAATATGCCTTCGAGGCAAACTGGAAAAAAAACCAACGATGTCGTGTTTGGGCTATAAGTGTCGTGCGGTGTATGGCGGTCAATTTTGGGGAATCAGTTCTTTGCCGCTGGCCCTATTAGCACCTAGATGTTTCAGTGGCATCCTCTTATGGTTTCCTTACATAATCTGTCTTTAAACTGGGTTCCTAACAAAGTGAAGGAAAAAATGACTTTTTTAAAAATCAAGTAGATCAAATTTATTTGATTTAAATCAGATTAATTTGATTAAAATCACTGTAGCTATAAAATGCTGCTTCTTAATCGCTAGATATATTTTTAAACGTGACAGATTAATTGATCAATCTGTCTGATTGCTGTAAACAATGCAGAAGAAAGAATTACTGTAAATTTAAAGTACAGTTTAAGTAACAAATTTTCTTTTGGTAAATCGCTTCATAGTAGAACAAAAACAGCCAAAGTTTTAGTTTTGATTTGCTCAGAAGACCACTGCTTTGTGCGCGTGTTCAGCCTGGTATGAATTTCTCTCGCTCTATGATTCCTCGATTTAAACACCAAACAAATGCACATAGAGAGCACCAAAAGATAGACAAATGGTAATTAAAAAAAAAATAAGTATTTTGGGGAATTTGTTTTGCAGAAAAGGTTTGGTTTAAATCTCTATAGTGAAACCGGTCTGAGTTTTAGATTGAGGGTTCGTCGACTATCGTTGCCCCTAAGTAAAGTGTTTCTCCAGCTAAAGTGCTATCTTAGCAGATCTGAGCCATCCATTGATGCGTAACTAGGATCCAAAATGCATTATAGCTCACAAGGTCCGTAGGCTTCCGCACTGAATCGGTGCATTAATGCCGTCACCTGGAAGGGTCCCTCGGCTTCTTGTCGAGCGAGTCCCGCATGAACTCTAGGATTTGCCTCGCTGTGACGTCGTGATTTTGGCTCCTTACCATCAGTTAAAGTTCGCTGGTGTGCATGTATGAAGCGTCGCAGAAGCTTGCTGTCGTCGCATTCTTAAACGTCGGCGTGGACGCACCGACATCACTCTTATTTCCATCGTCAAAAGCAGAATGAATCGCTTTTAACACCGTCCTCGTGAGCGAACTAAGAGTTAATGTGCTGTCGGGTGGATAATTGCTGAAAAATCCAGAGACATGAAATGAAAAGCAATAAAAGGGGACAAGCCAACAATTCCTAAGACTTTGTTTTCCTTGGGTTTTTCAGTAGTTGTTCCTAGTGGGTGTTTGACCGGACATAGAAAATAGACCGCAGCGACGCTTCTGGTCGGGCACTTCGCCGATTCGGTCGATGTTGTGGTGACCGCTTACGAAGAGAAGAAAGGCGCGGTCACGAGGACTGGGCAACCAGGATCGCGAGCAGCGGAGACGAGACATTCAGAACGACGTAAGCCATACTGCAAATATTGTAAATAAAAACGTGACGTAGAGGAACGCACCTCTACAATGTCATTTTGTTTTCCCCTTGTGGCGAACCAGTGGGATGCCACTATTAGATCGTCAAGTTCGACTTGGGGCAGGGTAGATAACGGCGTTCTCGAAGGGGATCTATTTGCGTGCGAGTACTGTGAGTGGTCGACACAGCTGCGGCGAGGTGGCGCCATGGATTTCTCCTTTGGGAAGATTCTCTGTGCAGACTAGGTGAAAATATCTAGTTCCCGATCATTTCGTGCATATCTTTACAAAGGGGGACTATGGACCTGGAAAAGCGGTGGTCATGTGTTTTAATGCACCGCAGCTCTGGGCATCTGGAGTGAAAACTCGCGCTGCAGAACCCTAGGATCCTGGGCGCCATCCCCACTCCTCCCGTTTCGATCTGGACGAGTATCATACTAACATGTGGTCGCGCATCACTACTGTGCGAGGCAGGCAAAAAGACCCCAGGCTAGCAGTCATACTGCACTGGTTAAATTACATATCTACAGTGTGGACACCAGGCGTCCATTCAGACTGACTTCCTGCCATATAACCAAACACACAACACATTTACAGTTATTAGAGATGTTTCTAGGCTGGGTGGTGGAAGCTACCGCCCATTATCATAAAAAGGTATGAGCCTTAGCCTTCATTACCTATAAAACTCGCATTAGGTTTCTTCTCCCCGCGATGGCAGTCTCAGGAAATTCGGAAAAAGCGTGCAGGGTTTCCCCCTCAACTCGCAGCCAGAACAAGCAGCCACGTGATCTGGAGCATATTATATGCCGGCAGTGTTTATCGTAGCCACGTACTGGGGCTGGCAAAGCACAGTTCCATGGATTGTTAAAGTTCGGCTATTCCCGTCATCGCTGAGATTGGGCACGAGCCACTACTGAAACGCCTGTCGAGGCGTTGATTGTTACAAACCCAAATCGAACGCTCACGCAATGCTGGTGTCCACCGCATGAAGCGCATTTAAGTATCGTCACCACGGAGGTCACAAAGCTCGAGGACAAAATCTTGGGGATTGCGTTGTTGGCAACGCCAACGATGCAATCCCCTCAACTTTGTCATCAAGTTTTGCGAAGGAGAGACCGAAAGGAAGTGTTTGCTTTTATCCTTGCAATTGTATGGCGACAAAAAATCTTCTTTGTCATTGGCGTCGCGGGCGAGTACACTCGGCTCCCACTAGTGCCAGTAAGCTTGTGTAAAGCGTGAAGCCTTCCTACCCAATATAGTTGCATGGCCCCTTTGAAGAAAGAAAATGGGTAGTTGAGGAAAGGGATTGTCACCCTTTGCAGATGCCATCGTGTGTAAACTAGAGCTGCTACTTGTTCTGTGCTTTTTATTGTGGTGTGTTAATCCTAACTGTTAATTAGCCAAAGCTAGGAATATTTTTTCAGGGTCCCTTTCTGCATTCATCATGCAGCAGTGACTATAGAAATGCTTGCCACTGCGACATCCTTCGTACCGAAAACACGAGGAACGGAAACTGGATGGTGATTTTTATTAAAGCATGATATGCTTTTTAGTCCTACCTCCCAAATCCCAAAATTTGGTCTGTTTGTCCTTGGCATTCCCTGCTAAATTTAGCGGGGAAGCCACCCTAAATTCAATAGACCAATCTCGCCAGGAGTTGCGCAATGCCACCGCTGCCGTGGTGCATTCTGGTGCCTGTACTCCCCATTTCTTCGGTTGCATTGAAAATTTTCGGGTTAGCACGAGACGTCTGGTCGGGTGTTTACTCGCGGTTTTTATCGGGTGGCTTTGACTGTTGTGTGGCAGGGTGTCACAATAGCAGCACCAAGCCAAAAGGCATAGGAATTTAGGTCTTCCCAAAAGAAAGCGGCCTTTGAAAAAGAATGGCTAAGAAAGGTTAACAGAGCTGGTCAGAACGGCAGGAAAAAGAGTGTTTTTTCGATTCGTTCTGCCATCCGCTTCATGATTTCCATCCAGCCCATTGCACGTTATCTAAAGAGTGTAAGATTTCAGTCACCAGACATAGTATGCGAGATGTAGTTTTCCGTACTTTGAATTCTTTCTGAGCACTCGCTCCGTAGCGGCCTATCGCATTTGGGATGTAACTGTTAGCTGCGACAACATGTTTCAAGCACAACTGTGCTTCAAAGGATCGGGACAATTGCTAAAAGAAAGCGGTAATTACCAATATGCATCGCTCTAAATGAAACTTAACTTTCTCAAAAGCAATCTATTTTTTTTTCAAGGCAAACATGAAATCATTTTAATATTCAAAATTAGAAGTGCAACACTTACCGCCAAAAAGACAGCACAAGAACCTACCCACCTTGTGTTTGTCTATTGTGCACAACTTAATTTTGACTGACGTTACTGATTCATTCTGCGTTAACACCAATCGAGACCGCAGAGAAAGCTTCCACTGTCGTACAACTGGTTCGGAGCTTGCACAAACAAAACAAAATTGAATAGAAATTGTACACGAAAATTAATCTCCACCCAGCGTTTTTACGTATCTGACAAGGTTGCCGCTTTTTGACACACACGAGTCACGGCGCGTCAGGCATGGTCCTTCGGCGGATTCTTTCTCGTTTGTGTGGAGGCTTCTTTCCGCAGTTCATCTGTATCTTGTCACACAGGCCGTCAGCCAGAATGAAACGACTCTTAGAAAAGTATCGCTCCTCGAGAAAATCTATTTAGCTCTTCGTACACTATTGTTGATTAAATGTTATATGCACAAACTTGAGTGCACAGCTCCATTGCCACCGACACGCTCGATGCTGTTCTGCAGTACTACACTGTGCCACAACCGGGCTAGACAGTAGCATTCCTTACAGCCTTTGCTTTCAATTTAGAAGCAATGGGAGTTTTTCTACCGTGGCGCAACCAACGCCACCCCTCCGAGTGCTACCTGAACCACTCCGAACAACTGTTCCGACCACAGTGATTGAAACTATGTGCCAGCGTACTCATGTAAAACAACTACAGTGCGCTGATCGAAATATTTTTGGCTTACCATGAATAAACGCTTTGTTTATGAAATTTTTTTTATTTTTGAGAAGACGAAGAAGTGTTTTGCGCAAGTCCCTGCAGGCAGGCGGCCTCAAGGCAAGAAGATCTAACTAGTCTGGAAATTCTTCCAACTCGACCCAAGAGCCAAGAGGCCAACACGGTGAGATTAGGGTGTCCTGCCAGAACAAGTTGAGGTGCCGTAGGTGGAGGGGGCGAGGTTGCAGCGACCCCAGTGTGCTGCGTTGGCAGAGAGAGACTACCCCCCTTGTGAAGGCTGTAAAAAAGCGCGTCTTTTCGTTCTAGCCCTGTTGTGATCGAGCTTGCGGTCCCTCGAATTTTCGTGTCCTTTGCCTTTGAACTAGACGTTCACTCGTTGCCGAGTTCACTGAAACGTCCGAGCAACCGGAGTGCTCGAGTCGTGGATTTGTTTTTCTCCCGGGGCCGCAGTGGGACCCACCGCGTGATTGGCTCGAGCGTGGCAGCAGAGGGCAAAGTGACTGTAAAGCGACAAGACGACCACAACTGCTTTTCTGCGCTTGCCGACAAACTAAGGCATCACAAACAAAGTAATCTTACGAAGTACACATGACAGGAGAATCCAAGCCGATACTGGGGCGTCCCGAACGATGCTGTACGACGACGTACGCGCGTCGCGGCCCTATGCAGCCGTAGAGGCGGAGAGCGACGACTACGAGTGGCATGGCGGCGACACCACTTCCGGAATGCACGCGCCTGCGCAGTTCGCTCGGTGAGATTAGTCTATTGGCGTTCCGGCCACGTCGCATCAATTGATGTCACATGACCCGTCGTCCCACGACCTATACGCCAATTTAGTTTCGCCGCTCGATGTATCGGAAAATTTGATAAAAATGAAGGTTCTTCCTACCTGAAGCGGCGGTTTAATGTCTTCTAAATAATTTTAAGTGATCGCACCTTAAACATTGTATGACTATAGAAATAAAGATTGCTGCCAATTTTTATTATTATATTATTTTCA
Organism: Ixodes ricinus; assembly: GCA_037355805.1. Taxonomy (NCBI): domain Eukaryota; kingdom Metazoa; phylum Arthropoda; class Arachnida; order Ixodida; family Ixodidae; genus Ixodes; species Ixodes ricinus. The sequence goes on along the minus strand of JAZHYW010021169.1, from coordinate 154,498 downwards.
TTATTCTTCGCAATATCTGGATCGGCACCACCAGTCTTTTTTTCTTTGTCACCTAAGCATATGCTGCACTAAAGGACTTGACCTCCGAGCGCTTTCTCTTTAGGGGTCCTTACGACCCTCGAATGTTTTTGCACAAAACAAAAAGGTTTCGTTCGACTCTACGTTTTCTTTTTTTTTTTTCTACTGAAGTATCCTTAGTTCAGTTTTTCTTCCAATATCTTGAATGGATTGAATTCATTTCAGGGTATAAAGGGTCCAGCTTTCACAGACAATTGTTTGCAGTTCTAATTTGGTTTTTCTTCCACGAAGGCACGTTGATAAAAAGAACAGAGCTATGTAAGGCTTAATTTCTCTGACCACCTGAATGCCAAAGTTGCGTTGACTTTGAGAAAGTTTGAACACGCAGTCGCCAGGAACGAAAACAACCGTCGCGGCTTTCCGAGTCTCTTATATCACATTCCTCCGTACTGAAATCCAGGCTGCCTGTTAAATTTTATTTTAATTTTTTTAATTTTTAGTTTAAAATAATTAGGTTGCTTTGTGTTCGCTTTTGCCTCAAGTAACCTAGTAAAAAAATTCTTTGGCCCATCTCGGGCATTACTAATATTCCCCTTTTTTGTGGTAGATTAAGATACTTCTGTCTGCATTTAAGGTCAGTTATACGCAGGGCTCCGCGTTTTTGGTATCTACCGATAGGCCCCAGAAAGTAACCCCCACCGGTTTTATTCGTATCGACGAAAACCAAGATTTCCTGAATCGGAGCTGTCCTGGAATAAAAAAAACCCAAGCTTGATGGAAAGAAATCTTTATCTACAGCTTTATTTTCTCTCGATCTGGAACACGGCCTGCTCTTTACCGAGAGCTAAGCTGCCGCTTTCTTTTTCTATCTCGTTTACTTCCCTTATCGGTAACTGGGACGGTTTCCAAGAATTTGGGTTATGCACACCGTTCCCTCAAGGTTGGGGATCCTACGGCCGTGCCCTGTCTTCTTCAACACAAACTTCTACAAATGCATTTTTTTTTTTGCCATAATTAGGCATTGAAAACTACCGAATCTGTGGGAAAAAATAAGCCCCACAGAAAACACCCCAGGATTTATAAAAAAAAAGAAAAATTTATCCGGAAACACAGAATCGGAGTTATATTTCGTTAACTGAGGGTATTTGGCTCTTTATTTTTAGTAAGATTCGGGCTAATATATCCTTTCGTGGCTTTAGCATTCCAAGAGACGAGGAGACCTCTTATTTTTGGTATTTATTTTTGGTATTTCCATTTAGCGGACTGTGAGGCTGTTTGTGGGCACAGGAAAAATAAAGATTATTATTATTATTATTATAATTCAATCAATCAATAAAAGTTGATTGGTTGATTGATCATATCTTATTACTATTATTCCTGTATTTCCGTCTCAGCATGGTGGCATCCCTGACATGAGATCCGGTCACGGTTGTAGTATTATACTTTGCGCGATATGTTTGTGGGTTTATTCTTTTGCAAGTTTTTCCAGAGCGCCCCTTGTTAGAACATGAAGGTGTCCAGCAGGAACCGAGTTTCGCAGTCAGCGCTAAACTATACTGTGTGGCGGATGTAATGACCGTTTTACACGACATGTTTGCGCAGTGAATTTTCGCAACCGTTTCCTGTCGCAACAAGTGAGTCATTGTGAAACGTCTTTTGTCATGTTCAACGAGTGATCGCTGCATTAGAGCCTTGGTCACTGCTGCAGCGTGATTCCTCATTTAATCGATCAGTCGTGAAAAAAAAAAAAAAAGCAAGAAGCGAAAACTCTTTACAGAACATTAGTTCGAGCGACCTTCTCTTGCCGAAGAGATGCCGACCACCGGACCTTTTAAGAAAGCATGTTTTGAAAAGTGGACAGCTGCTAGTTTTCTCTGCACACTATGTCCAAAAGACAGCTCTAAACTAGCGATGCCTACACTCTTAATCTCGCTCCACTTAGGTTTTGGTAATACCGTAACCTTTTTGCAAAAAAGGAATGCTTAATTTTAAGAGCCGTGTTCCACATTGTAGTTTATAGACCTTTTCCACAAGTGCAGCACCATCTTGAAATTCGTCACTTCCAGTACGGGCGAAAACATTGTTTTGCCGTCGCCACGCAAATTGAATACATTTAGGATATAGCGTAACAGTCCCCCATTCTCGTTTTGCCTCCCCTCTATTTTTTACTATTTGCAGGTTGTTTTATTATTTTTTCGTCACCCATACCGGATATGCCTACCAGTTGGCTGGGGACGACAGTAAACAAAAAATATCTATACAGAGCAGTGCTTCAGATAGTTAATAATTTTCAACAATAAATTTAATTAGTAGATTAACTTTCTAGAAGTTTTAACTTGGGGAATTATGTGGAGTAGGCTAAGTGGAACAGCATGTTAATCAGGGTGTCGAACCAAACCCGAACCCGAACCGAAAACCGGATAAAAACCGTTATTTTTGACCGACCCGGTACAAAACCGAAACCGAATTTGAACACCTCATATTGAATCCGAACCAGAACAAAACCATAATCTGATGTGGCAGTTACCGGTTCAATGAAAGCGGTTCAGGGACAATTCCGTCAATAATTGGTTGCGGGCGTATTTCTTTCTTATACTATTGCCAAGACTGATCTTACGTACTGTTAGATATTTTTACATTTGGTATTTATTGCATACGTAATAAAAAATACATCATCATCAAAAGCAGTGACACAAAGAGACCGCGTGGTCAGTGAGCTCGCTTAGTTTCGACCTCTATTTAGGCATATGGAGAGCTTCAACTTTACTTTGTTTCTTGGATTGACCCTGGCTGCACGGTAGCGGCGCCGCAATTTCAAAGCATTGCTTGGGTTTGGCCGCTTGGCTACGAGATGTCCAAGTGTCGGAGTGGATTGCGCCACTCTAGGCACGGAGGCCTATGCGTCCGCGAATGTTTGACCTCAAGATAGACCGCGGTTGCAGTCGATGAGCCATTTAGCCAATCGAGCACCAAGAACGCACCACGTGACCTTTCGCTTGAGTGCAGCGACACGCTGAAGGAAGGTGGGAGGAATACCTCACTGCATCGGCAGTATAGTTTGTAGGGCCGCCTGTGGTCCCATTTCAATGAAAAACAATCTTTTCTTCAACATGTTCAAAATGTTACCTAACAAAAAAAGAAAAAGAAACAAAAAATTATGGGTTGTCGGATGCAACGCTACTTGGCGATGATTCGCCGACGCGCCGCACCTTGGAAGGAGGCCGGGGGGAGGAGGGGAGGGGAGGGGGAGAAGAAAATGTTTCTTTGTATATTTTTTTTGTAGGTTTGTCAGACTAACAAGGCCAGCATGCCGCCTGTTCAGCCACTTTCTCATTTTTCTTTGAAGTCCTCTTTTATCGTCTTCAACTGAGCATTCGAGAAACGTCGTTTGCTGTGGTGGCATTACCGGAAATTTTGTTCGGTAACTGACACTTTCAAATGTGAGCACTGTTATATAATATTATCACGCACTTATTGTTCATGATTCATGCATGTAACTGGTTCTGAGTCCCTCAGACCGGGTCATTTGCATAAAGCGTTGTTTGCGATAAAAAGTCAAAGTGAAAAGACAAAGCATTGCCACGAGATCTTTAGAAGAGCGTTTTCCACTGGAACCCGAACCGCCGTCAAGATGTAGTCACATTTCATTATACGAGCGAAATGTTTTAACCCGTGCCAAAACAAAGATGCTTGGCCCGAATAACTTCTAAAATTCGTTTAGATACGACGCGAATGGTTTTTTTAACATGGTCCATGTCGTCTCCGCACGGGCGGCCTCGTAACCTTCGCGCCAAATTGCTTCGGCCATTCGCAAGCAGCAGACTCCCGGCGACTGCTGCCCAACTTGCTGTGTCTTTCAAACCGTTTTGTGACAGGCACCTGGCGGACGGGTGTCACGAATTTGAACGATCTTCTATGGTTTTAAATTCTATTTTCGCAAGCCAACCTGTTGACTATCGAGAGTTGTCTGTTTGGCGTGCGCAGAAGCCACCGACACCCTCTGGAGAGGGTCTGGAGAGGTGTGCCCATTTGAGACGGGGCACTTCAGGGCCGTTGCCATCTTTTGTGCGTTTTAATGTTTTACCTTTTTTGGAGACTAACACCTTCCGCACGTGTTTGTGTTCGTTGGGAAGCCAGTGAGTAGAACTTTTTATGTAGAATACGGTGGGCGGCTCCCCCGTAAGGCAAGGTCGACAACACGTTTGTCAGTATGTGAGCCACTGGCTAACCTAAGCGAACGCTTTGGGGCGCTAGTTGAGAGTGGCAAGCTGGCCGGTGAGCCGCTCGGCCAGCGTGCAATCTTCAAAGCCCAGCATGTTCATGTTCGTCGATTTAGAAAGCGAGCAAAGCACATGCTATACGCACGAACACTAAAGATGGTACCGACCACAAGCTCTTTTTGGAAAGGTCTATAGACCGTTCTACTAGGAAGAGCGGAGAGAGAAGAAAATGTTCTCCCACTCTCACCCCGCACGTCGTCTTCTCCGCCGAATGGGCTGTACCTAACATCCGGCTGGCGTTCAAACTCGGTTAAAAATTGCGTCATTTTGGTAATTTCTAGCGCAGATGCGCGGATTTTGAGATGCAAGTTATCGTATAATGCTATGTTCGATAAAAAGACTAAGCAAGTCTAATTGCAATGTTACCTGCGTGCGAAAAAAATATGGAAAAACTGTGCAGAGTGGTCGGTCGCTCCGGCGAGAAAGTAAATCCGGTTGCATTAGCTATTTTACTATACGAAGTTCGTACTGGCGTAGGCCTTTAGCGACAATGAGTGGAAGTCTGAAATAATAAATAAAAACGTGCTCTCCTGGCGCAATAGACACAGTGGTTGAGTTGCCTGCTGACTCCACTGCTATTGAAGTAACGGAACAAAGATACGCTAGTTGATCATTTACTGAAATAAAACAACAGAGTGCTAAAAGCTGATTTTGGAGTCGCCATAAACATAAATATTCTAAGAACGCGAACCACTTCGCGACGGCAGACACTAGCGAGAGTTTGATGTTCGGTACAGCCCGCCGGTACAGCCCAAAGATGGAGAACGGCAACCTCCCGGTTTGTCGTCTTCTAGCAGAGTCAAACGCGTGCCCTTTCTCTCGTTTGACCCAGCCCTAAGAACGCTAAATGGAAAGGTCTAGAGACCACTCCCTAAATTACGCCCTCTTCTCGCAGAGTTTGAAATACTGTACAGTTGCGTGTGCAAAAGACATCACAAAAAAGGAAAGCCGATCGCTTATATATAGTTCACTTAAGAACAGTACATTGCAAGTAATACCCTTGTCACATTAATTGTCTTTTCCGTGTGCCACTGTGTTGGGTTTTCAGATCTGCCTGAAGAGGGAGTAGTTTTGGGATTGGTCTATTGCAAGTATCTCGTGCTCAGAAAAGACTGCTGGAAGAGCTCGGTCAATATTTGAAAATGGATTTAGGAACCGGTTCGAACCGGTACGCACTTACTAAAACCGGTAACCGGAGTAATATTATGTGCGCTACCCTAAACCGGAACCAAACCGGAACAAAATACAATGCCACTGAACCCGAACCCGAATCGAGCCGAAATATTGACCGGTTCAACACCCTGATGTTAATGGAACAACAAATGATGTAGCACCTGCGTGCAGGAGTGTCAAAACTAAATATTTTTTGTTCTGGTTCCAGTTTCGTTTTATTAAAAAAGTTCCGTTTCTTCTTTGGAACGAAAAAAAAAAAGATGGTTTCTAATGGTTTGTGTTTTGCGTGCCTAAGAAATGCGAAAACAAAATTAAAGAAAAAACATTAATTTTATAAAGTTGGTCATTCAAAAGCTAGCAAGTGCGCACTTATTGCAACAACAGAAAATTGAAGAATCCGGATAAAAGGGATCGCCAGAAAGAATGCGTGCTTTCGGAAGCAGTTCCTGAACTTCCACTTGAACCGAAAACCAATTAGAAAATATTTTCAGTTCACTCCGAAACAATAAAATGTTTCAAAAATGTTTTCATTCTGCCCCAAAATAGTTTTTCTTCTCGTTTTTCGGTTTTATTCCGTTCCGACACCCTGTCTACGTGTTTCAGGTAAAGGAAAGCAAAAATGAAGCGAAGAGAACCGGCGTTCCACGTACAATTTCCGATCCAGATGCAAATTCGACTCGTTCCAGAAAAGAATATGAGGAACATTAATTTAACTGGAGCCTATATGGAATGGAACCATGATTGGGAGTAGCACAGGCAAGATAAGGCTGGTTCACACATTGGCAATCAAGTTCACCTCAGTGCATTGCTTTTCATTGTAACCGAGTATGACAAGAAATCAGGCTCGCGCCATGTTTCGGGTATCCCTGTAACCCTGTGTGACTAGACCCAAGGTTTCCCAGCTTTTGCAAGATCAGATAGATCAGATTTGCACACTAGAAGAAACATCCGCCTGAACGTTTTCAGAGTTATTTCAAGCCCAGGACGAAGAATGGTGCATATAAATTACGAAAATATGTATATATGAAGAACAGAAGTTTTACAGGGCTACCAATAGATGGCATTAGTACACCAGTGCGTGCTCTCACCCTGATGCGTTACGGGGAATGCAATGCATTCGAGCACACTCAATAGCGGACGTGCAGAGCTAGCGTTCACCGTAGTTTTTTTTGTTAGTTTACCTGTTATCAGAAGGAGATTTCTTGGAATATATTCGTTGAAAAAATTATTTACGGTTATGGCGAGAAATTTTACCAGTGTAAAGCGGTTCACAACCGGGTTTTGAACTCTGGCCGTGTCGTCCGAAACAATAGGTTGAAGAATTTTTCGCTGCATTTGATGCGGAACTGGTATACCAGTTAGGTTGCTCTGACACTGCAGGGATAATCTGGCCTTTTTTGTGGGCAAGTTTCTTGCTTACATTACTTTTTATTATCATTTGTGACTTTGCCTCTGCTTACAGATTACGTTACCTTAGATTACATCGATTTCTAATACATATTTAGAATTTTTTATTCATCAATTAAAGTTGATGCTTTCCTTGTCTGCCTAATGCTTTAGATCAGTCTCCTTTTTTTTTTACGTTTAACCGACCGTTGTACATGGATCACTCTTTCTCGAAAAAGTAATTCTGCAGGATGTCTCTCCTTTTTAGTTTCACTTTGTACGCATTCTCGTTCTGCATATGAAATGGCAGTTGGTAAAGGAAAGCACATTTCTGCCCTCAAACCGGATGGTTTAATTGCAACAGAACATTATGAAGAGCCTGTTCTGTCCCACTCAACCTTAATCTTATACCGTGATAAGCTAGGCCATAGACTTTTTGGTTTGAACCGAAAAACACAGACAAACATCCGTCGTTGTCAGGAATACTAAATCGGTTGAAACCGAAAACATAGACAAGCATCTGTTGGTGTCGAAAATATAAAGTCACTTAAAACTGAAAAAAAAAAGAAAAAACACCAATAAACTTCTGTCAAAAATAGAAATCGGTTATGACCGTAAAACACAGATTTCTAGAAGTTTCACTCCAGCTAGAACCGCTTTTGTCAAAACCCTCATGTATTAAACTTGGTGTCTTAATTTTTCATTAGATTGTTTCACCGATAATCACCATTTTTTGCGTCCGTACTGAAACAGATAACCGAAATACTCTAATATTTGGGAAATAGATAAACATTGAAGAACATCCACCGATTTCCATAATAAATAAACACCGGAAAGCGTACAGCCTAGTGATATCTCGAAGAAAAGATAACGACGCGATTCAGAAAAACTAGCCTACCCCTTTTTCGAAGCACTTGTCTAAAGATTTCATATAATGCAGTTTATTCCCATGACCTTTCTTGAGAGCACTTAAATCAATGTATCTCAAGGTCATTTCACGGTTTGCCTAACTCCATTTTGTTGACACTTTTTTCATATCTGCTGTGTTAACATAATCTAGTGGACTATAAATACAGCACACACACCTTGCTAAAGGTGGAGTGGCAATCTATATTTCGGAAGTAGAAACGTCGAAAGAGAAATCCTAAACAGGTTGACGGCAAAAGCAATACCAGTTGACCTTGACAATGGCGTGCTTGCTTGGATGCGGAGTTGTTTATTTCTTTCGTCTGCTGGGAGTGAAAGCCGCTCATTCGACTATCACGAATCCAGAAGTATTTTTGTTTAGTCTTTGTGGCTATATTTTTTCTCCATTCACGTTATATGAATGTCGATAAGCTGAAATCTTTATAATATATGGTATAACGTTCATTAAATCCCAGTTGATGCCAGTGCAACCTCTTTCGTCAATTATGATATTTGAGGAACTGACGTGGCAGAGATTGCGACAACGAGAATGGTTTTACTTGGTTGGAGGAAATGAGCTTACTCTTGAGCAGTTGCGGCGCAATGTTTTAGCATAACCATGATGATGATAATTGTTTTTGTTATCACTGTGCTTTAGGTGATTTCATACTTTATTCAATTTCGTTGTGGTTTTCATTATCATTGTGCCATAGTGATTTCATACTTCCGATATTGTAATTTGTGACGAGTGAAATACTAGGGTAATAATGAAAACAATTTTAGCCTTTACTCTGCTATTAAGTGTGCATATCTGTAGTCTAAAACAGATGGCATGATCCTCCACAATTCAGGCGTGAAAATTTGTAGCTTTTATAAAAATATGTATCTTTTTGTGACGGAAGTGCTGCACCATTTGCTCCAAATTGCGCCATGAACGATAGTCCGCTACATCTTGCACCAAAATGCCACTTTTGCTAGAAATTTGCGTCATACCTGCGCCAAAATGGGTGCAAAGCAAAAAGAAAAAAGATGTATTATATTTTAGTGGCCAATTCTCATATTCAGAGAAATATAAGTAAAAAAGAAATGGTACAACTACGCTTAGGTTAGGGCACACTTGAAGGCTTGAACACGTACAACCACGAACACCCGTACTAAAAGCGCAAGTCACGGGGCATTCGTTGCACTTGATTGAATTAGCCGACAAAAGACAACATTTAGGGAGATGACGAATGCTACGATGTCACACTTCGATGCTGTTTGGTCGGTCCCATTGCTTGCAGCACCAGCCGTAGCATCGACTTAAGGTGAAAAAAAGTATAAAGAGTGCTTGTGAACCGCTTTGGCCGGTTGATACGCTGACCGGTTGATCGCCGACATCTCCTAAATTTCCAGATGACGCCGGCGACGTCGGGAACTAAAGCTCGCGAGTGATCTTTGAAAAGTATTAAGATGGCGGCCAGTGTGATAAGACAGATCCAGGGTCTTCTTCTCGCGAAATCACTTGACTGTCATCATGTCTACCACATGCCTCCGTGCCGTGGTCGCAGTGTACCACAACACTTCTCCGCTCGCGTCAACCTTCACCGCCTCTCATCGGCGCACGCGCGTCGAGCTCCACCGCTTTACACCGGAGTGCCAGGAGCAACGGCTGGCCTGGGGAGCGGCGGGTTTAGCGCAATAGGCACGCAAATTGTGCTCGGGATTATTATGGGTCGACCTTCTTTGTACAGATTGTAGCTTCATCTCAACATGAAAAGAAACTGAGCCAAGGAAGAGAGATAGAAAGGAACACGGGTCTGTATTTGAATAAATAAGGTAGTCAGTATAGTTCCCGTGCAGCTGTCAATCGAAAGAGCAGCTGAACTTAACTCTGGTTCTAATGCCGCTAAAGAGCAGTGTCACTTTTAAAGAACAAGTCTTTCATAATATTTGAGGGTGATTGTTTAGCAGTTTAATTAAAGTGTTGAGTTTGGTAGGCTCATAGAACTTGGGGGGACGCGTTTTTATTGATAGACGTGGTAGCGGTTACGCTGGTTCTTGCTGGCATTTTACTGTAATTATATTTACAGGCTAAATAAACTACCATGTTTAAAACTAGGAGGGAAGAGAGGCTTTATTCCAACTGAGATGTAGCACTATGATTCATTTTTCAACTATTTTTAATAACCTTTGTAGATGGAACCTACTCTGACCAAAGCCTTATTTCTAAAAATAGGGCTGTGTGTTCCTTTCGCTTCCTTTCTATTCTTATCACAAAAGGTAATAAGTAATATGCTCCAGTATCAAACGTGAACCCTCAATCATTATCATAGATGAACTTAGAGATGCAATCACTTTTTCATTTTCAAGTGATGTGCGAACAGTTGTTGGCATCTGCTCCAAATGCATCAGTGACTGCTCCAAATCAATATTTTGCCTGCTACAGAGCCTGCTACAAAAGGGGAAATGCCACTTCTATCACTGGTCTTTTTTTTAACGAAAATGTGTAGCTTTCAAGTATATAAAAGCGCCAAAAACGACAGGGACAAAGAAGACTGGATACATTACAAGGCGCACTTGCAACTGAAGTTTATTTAACGAAAAAGCATAATATAAGCCGTGTAGAACGCTTATTCGTCACAACAACGATCAAACCCCTTAGTAAAATCAAACTCCTTAATAAAGTCAAACTCTTTCCCTGAGAAGGCAAGGGAGGGTTCGCTGATGCACTCATTTCCTTTTGCCCTAATCTCAAATGCCTCGTGAACTTCTCGGCACACTTTTTCTTTATATTTCGCTAGAATCTTAACATCATGCAGAACTGGTGAGCATGGGTAACAACTACAAGGGATGGCGAGATTACCAGAAGGACTTGCTTTCATGGCTGCTGCAGCTTCGCGTGCACTGTCATTGACACACCTACTTGTCTGAACAATGTACACGGAACCGGCAAGTCAGCGGTATCTCGTACAGCACTCCCATGGCACAGTCAGCATATTTGGGCCAGTGTTTTATGTTGCACTGCTCTTTAGTTGGCTGGGGACTATCGATTCTGCGGCACAGACATACCATTTTATCGGGGGCTTAGAATACCACATGGATTTTAAAACGCTGTGCAACTTTCTTTAAATTATGGGACATGGCATGCAACTAAGGAATAATTGCCGGTCTCATTTTAGGCTTTTCTCTTGCCTGTTGGTTTGCCCCTTTGAATTTTTTTTAACAGTCCTTCCCCAAACCTCAGCCAGGCAGCTTTGTGGGAAACCTGCTTTTTGTAGGCGTGAAATCCGTAAATTAAAACTGTCTTGCACAGAATGTTCACAAGATCTTTTTAACGACGCCTCCGAAACATGTTAGCAATGCCCTCTTTGACTTTTTTTGAGTGTGCAGACTCGAACTGCGGGATGCCTTCCTCCGATCTTGGCTTGTATGTATGTTTCCTTTCAAGGGGAAACGTACGTCCAAAAAAAAGGCATTTGCATCGGGTCTTGTGTTGTGCCGGTGCTGTGCGATATTTTTTAAGGGGTGACATAAATCTTTGGAGCTAAAAAATTCCTAAAACTTCAGCCTTTTGAAAGCAGTGACTTACTTCGTATAATTATTTGCGAGACGAAATCAAATTTGTAACCTGGTAAAGCGTCTTTCTGGGGGGTGGGGGTGGGGGGGGCAACCCCCCCCCCCCCAGAAAGACGCTCTACCAGGTTACAAATGCGATTTCGTCTCGCAAATAACTATACGAAGTGAAGTCGTTTTGCAGGGCAACATGGTAATGAGAATCAAGCTCTCAAATACAGAAGCAGCCGAATAAATATACGAGTAAGCTTAATGTAGCTTTGTCATCTTGTTAGTTATGATCGCGAACATTACTCTATGCATATGTCTCCGTCCTAGTACAAAAAGTAGCAATTACTATCGTTTTGTTTGTAATATTGCTGAAACAGTATTAACATGCAAGCTCCCATCTTACTCCTTCGCGTCTCGAATGTTGAAGTTAAAGGGAATGAAGACAGTGCAAGTATCGAAGATAAAAAAAGACAGAAAGAAGGATTGTTTAAACAAAACACAAAGAATGCGAGGCTTGTTTGCTGCTGGTTTGGCTCTCCCCTAACAAAAAACGAAAAGAATAGACATCCCCGCTTGCTTTCCTCATCACCCCTCGTAATGTTGAGGCAACAGCAAAGTAGAGAGCTACTGTGGAGCCAGGCTGGCGCTCGGTTGGTAACCCGGCGGCCAAACGACTCTTGAGTCCGCGGTCGTCAATCGCAGAAGCTTCGCTTCCTCAGTCGTGTCTGGTGACGCCTTCGGATTTTGTTGCCGGTTGCTGCCAAAGAACAACAACACATCGCCAACAACACATAGATATTCTTTTGTCTTTTATGTTTGGCCTTCTTTTTATTAGCGTTGTTTTTTTTTGCAAGTTGCCGGGGGCATTTTTCAAAACACCTTACGCCTTCGCTGCTGTCACTAGTGTGAATAGCAGACCGCTTCTTTTTTTTTTCATCAGTCTTCCTTCGTCTTGCTTCTGCTTTCCTTTTGCTTCCGACACCTCAATTGTAAGGTGCCCGAGCTCCTTTTTCGCCTTTTTCTGTTCATTTTGTAGGTCAAGAGCGTCCGTCGCAATTGTTATGAGCTGCATGGAGTCTTTGAGTATTTATTTCCTGCCCTCAGCAGGCTTGTTTCCTTTTTTTGCTATTTTTTTCTGCCTAAAATTGAGTTTTTTAAAATGTTAAATCAAGTACTCGATTATCCGAAGAGCTCGGGGGGGGGGGAGGAGGAGGAGGAGGAGGAGGAGGAGGAGGAGGAGGAGGAGGGAGGAGGGAGGGAGGGGGGAGGGAGGGAGGGAGGGAGGGAGGGAGGGAGGGGGGAGGGGGGGAGGGGGGAGAAGGGAGGCTCGTCGTTGCTGGGGGACTCGGGGCCCCTGAGCCCCCCCCTCGCCCTTAGTCGGTGCCTATGCCATGTCCCCTAATTTAAAGAAAGTTGCACAGTGTTTTAAAGTTCCTGTAATATTCTCAGCACCCGATAAAATGGTATGTCTGTGCCGCAGACTCAATAGTAGTCCCCAGCCAACTAAAAAGAAGTGCAACATAAAACACCGGACCAAATATGCTGAGTGTGCCATGGGAGTGGTGTATGAGATACCGCTGACTTGCGGTTCCGTGTAGTTTGGTCAAACGGGCAGGTGTGTACAATGACCGCACATGCGAAAATGCAGCAGCCGTGAAAGCAAGTCCTTTTGGTAATCTCGCCATCCACTATAGTCGTTGCCCATGCCCACCAGTTCTGCAGTGATGTTAAGATTATAGCGAAATATGAAGAAAAAGTGTTTCAAAAAGTTCATGAGGTGTTTGAGATCAGGGCAAAAGGATATGAGTGCGTTAGCGAACCCTCCCCTGCCTTCTCAGGGAAAGAGTTTGATTTTATCGAGGAGCTTCATCGATTGTTGTCACGAATAAGCGTTCTACAACGGCTTATATGATATGTTTTTTCCAGTGTGTCGAACCGAAAAAATACGGGTTCGGGTTACGGTTCAGGTTCAGGTAAATTAATTTTGTTCCGGTTCAGTTCCGGTTCGATTAATTTGATCCGCTGAACCGGCTCGGCGAACCGGTTCTGGCGCTGAACCGGTTCGCGAACCGGTTAGGAAATTATAAATGACAAATTGCAACATCAAAATAAATTACAAATAAAACATCTGAAATCAGCACATACGAAACGGATACATCGTCGAAACTAGTAGTGCATAATGTTTATAAAAGCCTGTAGCCAATGCAAGCGGCAAACAACGACTGTCTGATGACAGGGCTGTCTGTCACGGGCGCTAACTCCAGCGTCTGCTGAGCGTTGGTTTGAGCGCAAGCGCCCGCTTGAGTCCCATGACTACGCTGGGCAGGCGACGGAAGCAACAGAAGCTCGGCAGATCCTTTGTCAAATTCGAAAGTGCGCGCAGCTTCGCTTCTCGCGAGCGACTAGGGTTTGTATCCCTGTTTTTTTTTCCCTGCATTTATCGAGTTTCCGGTACGAAAATATACGGCATGTAAATCTTGACACTTCATAGCTCGATATACTCTGACCGGTGGTTGGGGCAGCGAAGAGCAGATATAATTCATGAATGCTCATTTCAACTGTAAATAAAATTTCTTTCTCTCCCTCAAACATTATCAAACTCCACAGCCTTTTCTTTTCTCATTCCGATGGAAGCAAGCTTCAAGAACTCGCGCGTTCTAGAATCGTGTTATGAAATGAGCAGACAGCAGCATTTAGGATTTACGCAGATTAGTAGAAAAATGAAATCCCGTGACGCGCATTTTTTTTTTGCACAGCCTTCCAATTTTTTTTTTCCGCGCAAGCCGCGACCAGCGCAATACTGGTTCTTATGTTAAGATTCATGGATGCAGCGTTTGTCAAGATTCATGGATGCAGCGTTTATATTCCTAAAACTGAGTGGAGAAGAAAAATATGTAAGCGTAGGTGTGTGTCAGTTGACGGCACTTAAAAAAACAAATGGCATTGATAGCACATTCATTGTCAACAGCGCATGGCCGAACCGCTTTGACATGAGCCGGTAACCATTATTTTTTTCTCGGTTCAGTTCCGGTTCAGGTTCATCGCGATAACAATATAACGGGTTCGGGTTCAGTTCGGGAAAATACCGGTTCGATTCCGCTTTTCGGTTCTGTTCGTTCCGGTTCGACACCCTGGTTTTTTCTTAAATAAACTTCAGCTGCGAGTGCTCCTTGTGTTGTATCCACCCTTCTTTGTCCTTGTCGTTTTTGGCGCTTTTATATGTTTGAATATGAAGTGAACCAACCGGCCCAACTTTCCACTTTGCTGCAGTGTATCTTTCATGACACTTAAAATACGCTTGCCATCCTAAAGGCATGTCTTTAATTTATGCTGCACTTGTATACCGTAAATTTCCGAGAGAACGCCCGCCACCGAGAGATCGCCCATCCCATTTTATGGCCTACATATCTGTAACATAAAAATTCAGAAATATCGCCCATCCCACGGTTCCCGCTGAATATTGATCGCATGATGTCCAAAGGCGATTGCATTAACCGCGCGATCTACGGTATCAGTACGTGTGACAAGCATGTTTTCCGTAGGTTCTTTCATGTTTATTGCACCGCGTGCACGTGAATCTACTGCGTCCACGATCTACGGTATCTGTTCCCGTGAAACTCGTGTTTTCCTGTTTATAGCGGGTTCCCGCGCTTTTGTCCACGATCTGCGCGCGTGATATCGGTTCCCCTGACACCCGAGTTTATAGCGGGTTCTCGAGCGTTTATCGCACTGTGAAGCGCCAATGTGCTCCGTCCGCGTTCTGCGGTATCCGTTCTCGTGACGGGGGAGTTCGTAGCGAATTTGCGCAAACTTATCACACCGTGATACTTGGATCTGCCGTGTTCGCAATTTGTGGTATCAGTTCCCGTTTCACATAGTTTGTGATGGCGGGCCTCCCCTACCCCCTTTGGGCTCATGACCAATTTTTTATGAAATATTGCTGTTGCATCCCCAATCATCGCCATGACATTACAGTAGACAGATCCGTTCAAATTCGCTTATTCGCCGATGGTTGTATAATTTATGAGCAAGTCAAATGCTCAAATGACCAAGTGGTCTTAAACAAAAGTTTAGAAATGATTTCAGAATGGTGTGATGATTGGCAAATGTCTCTAAATAACCAAAAATGTGCGCATATGACGATAACGAGGAAAAAAAAACACAGAATTTTAATTATACTATTTAAGGAACAGCTTTAAATACGGTATATGAATACAAATACCTAGGATTAATCATAACTTCAGATCTGTGTTGGAACTCACATATCGACTTTATCTCCCGAAAAGCAATGAATAAATTATAGGCCTTAAAAAGGAAACTGAAGGACTGCTCGAGCAAAACGAAACTAACCGCGTACAAAACGTTTGTTAGATCTATACTCGAGTATGCCGACGCTGTGTGGGATCCTTACACAAAATGTAATATTAACAAATTAGAACGAATTCAGAAGGCATTAAGATTTATATTTAATAAGTATGGCAGAAACATCTCGATTTCGGAGCTTTATGAACAGGCCGGCCTTCCGCTTTTAGAAAACGTAGAAAGATCAATCGACTGAAATTTATTTTTAATCTAATAAATGGGAACTACAACTTAGATTATCAAGATTACTTTTTCACTTCAGCACATCTAGGGTCACAAAAATAAACACAGTAAATCAATCACTGAAATAAAGTGCAGGACTGACTGTTACAAATACTCTTATTTTCCTCGTACTATCCATGCCTGGAATGCGTTACCCGAACAAATTGTCTCTTCAAATTGTTCGACATTGTTTCTAGCATTGATAAACGATTTACCAGAGTTTTGAGGTTTCAGGCCTTGATACCCCTTAAAAGAATATTTTTCTGCTCTTCGTGTGTTCGTGATTACACTTGTGAAATGCTTGTTTTTTTTGTTTTTTTTTGCTGCACTATTATTTTTTGTGTTTGTTTTTTCGTAAAATTTGATCCATGTATCCCTTCTACCTTGGCTGCCATACGGCGGCCAGTAGTATCAATAAATAAAATAAATAAAACCCATATTTTTCATCATATATCTCTCCATTTTGGGTGTGCATGCTTTCGGAACTTTACGTTATTTTTAACTTTTTAAAGTCATGCTTTTTTGTTGTTTCTTTTTTTTTTTTGCTTTTAGTTTTGTATAATATGCACACTTCTAAGACCAAGAATTGTTTGTGTCTACAGTAAACAAAAGTCAGCAGAACCCATCCTTTGGGAATGATTATCTACGTTAATGCGAATAGCATCAAACGGTGCGGAGTTATGCGCGTTCGTCAGGTGGCCGGCACACTCTAGATACGCCAGCCCACTCTTGAGGCGATTCTAAATTTGTTGACACTTTCACAGCCCTGCGCACGATCTCCGCAGCCCAGCACGTGCGTTTGTGTCACTTAGGAAGGCGAGCAAAGCACGCGCCATACGCACAAACACTCAAAATGGTACCGACCAGACTTTCTGGCGTCTCAGCTAGTCTCACCAACGGTATTTAAACGGTTGTTTATATCTTTACCATAGACGCGCTTACAGCGCTGTCACAGCTACCGGTGCGCGCAGCGTTCCATGCACGAGTTGCTCACCCTCTCCCGCGCTCGGGGAGAGGGTGATGTAGCGGCCGTGCTCAGCCTCACGAGACGGAATGAGCCCTCGTGCATGGAACGCGCGCGCACCGGTAGCTGTGACAGCGCTGTAAAGCGCGTCCTATGGTAAAGATATAAACAACCGTTTAGAGTGCGTTGAATGACTGCCTTCATAGCTCTGTGGTTAGCGCGTCTGCCTGCTGATCAAAGGGTCAACGGTTCGAATCCCAGCCGGTGCCGGTCTTTTTTATTTATTTATCGACCCGCGGCGTAAGAGGTTAGATAGCCAGATAGATACATAGATAGACGAAAAGTGCGTGAAGTATCCAAAGAATGCTATTCAGCATTAAAAAACAATCATGGCTGATTGCTGGCTTGAGGCAATAAGGGTTCTGCTAACATCTTGTTAACTTTTATCTGTTTTTTGTATTAGTTGTAGACAAGCACGCCGCTTTACTAGTTGAATGGGATTTATTTCATACTTCTGTTTTTGTGCAGTTGTTCTCCAGCAGTATATACTTTTTAAATTTTATGTCCACAGAAAGCACTTCCGGGTCGTAGAGTATCCAGACGTCCATTGTTATGCGATCCGTGAGGTTGTAATGGGTCATGTGCAAGGTTGTTTGTTTTCATTCCTTGACATTTAACGCAGAATGTGTTATAGGGCTGACTTTGGCCTTCTGAGTGTTGCATTCATTATGAAAAAGTGCAAACCATTAAATTTAGCGGGGAAGTTTTCCCGCTACATTGAGATCGGAAAATATCAAATATTGGTTAGTCCACGTATATGGGTGCATGTAAGTGCAGACCCAAGATAAAACTATACTTTGTTTCATACTTAGTGTGCAACGCTGTCAAAGCTACTGGCGCGAGCATGGGGCTTGATCTCATTGATCATTTGCACGCATTCTCGCGCAAACAAAACCATAGATGAAGCCACGCGCTCGTGCCAGTAGCTTTGACAGCGTTGCATGCTAAGTATGAAACAGACTATAGTAAACACACACAACCGCTAATGAGCATGCCTAGTTGGCCCACAAAACTGTTGGAAATAAATGTTTTTAAACTTGTTTTGGCTGACACTTCCTTTATCACATACAAGCACATAGAGCTATAAACGAAACTTGAACTACTTTCAATCTATCGGAGTCAAAAGCAGTCCAACTGTACGTGAGGCAGCAGTAGCAAAAGACTACCAAACCGCAACCTGTCTTTCGATTTTGAACGAGTTCCATTTCTCTTTTGGGTAAGTGCTCGTGTGACCGGGAGGGAGGCGGGAAAGTGTGTGTGTGTATTGGGGCGGGAGGGCGGGCGCAGAGAGGGAACCGCGAGCCGCACTTTAACACGCGAAGAGCCGCATGCAGCTCGCGAGCCGCAGCTTGGCCACCCCTGCGATAGCAGAAGACCTCATATGGAAGGACGTCTGCCCACTTGTTGCCTCCCGCTGTGGCCAATTTAATCATCTGCTTGAGGGACTTGCTCTCCCGTTCGCTGAGGTCATTTGCAGCAGGATGGTACGATGCTGTAGGCGAACGCTAGATGCCGCGGTGTTGAATGTACACCGAAGTCGAATGTGCCATTGTCTGAGTGCCGCGATCAGTGATCATCACTGCTGGGCAACCATGCTTTAAAATTAGTCGACGTTTGTGTTGATCTGTCTTTCTTTGTGACCAAGACCAAGGGCGATGCCCACGGAATGCACGACGGTTGTACAATTTTGGCATCAATGAGATCCTTGATCATTGCTTTGGTAAGATCACGCGGCGCTGCTCTCGCAGCGGACTCGAAGTGCTGTTGCCACTCCAAAAATTCTGGGGTGAGCTCCTGCCGACATCGTGTAACGAAGTGGCCTCTCTTCTTACAATTGGGGCACAGTGGACGAACTTCAGGGTGTCGATATGAAGAGCGCCAAAATTCCTGCGAAGTTTTAAGATGCGTACCGAGACAATACCTGTTGTTTCTCGTGCTTCTCACTTGTAAATGGATGCTGACGCTGGCTGTTGTCAGTGTACCGATGAAGTGGCGACTGGGCCTTCTTCGAAGAAGAGAAGGCACGTGACTTGTTCGCCTGTGCTGCTTGCAGTGGCTCTGCAGCGACAGCCAAAACCGATGTCTTCGGTTGACTAAAAAGTATGTGGTACAAGTGGAGGAAAGAATCCAGCAACTCATGCAACGAGGCAAAGCTCCTGTCGAAGTAATGCCTTCGTGCCTTGTCGGAAAGTGTGGCCTTAATAATTGTGCATTTCTCTGCTTCTGACTCTGTATAGTTGCACTCTTTAAGGGGTGACACCACCTCCAAGTGTCGACTTTTGAACCAGTCGCTCAATATTGATGAAATTTGGAGTGTCTATTCATCTCGTTGCCTAAATGCACTCTATGAAATATCATCTCTGTAGGACTATTTTTCCGACAAGCTACAGGGGGAAGTACACAGCTATTGATGTAAGTTGCCTCACTTGGCAAGGAAATCTATCGTGTAAAATTGCTGGAGAATGTTTAGCATTTTTAAGCGTCAGCCTTGACTAGAACATATAATGGAGGGGCTATCTATTTTTACCTTAAAATCCGTGTTTTTTCGATGCAAAATGTCAATTTGAAAAGCATTCCACATAATGGGGCATTTTCTCCTCATCAAAACTCTTCTTTTTGGCAATAAGAACTTTATTTAAAAATAAAATAAATGTCTAGCCCCCTTCCTCATTAAATTTCAGTTCAGAAACATCCACAGCAAAGAATGCATTCAGCAATTCATTGAAACGATAGATTTCCTAAAACGAAATTGTTGCAAAAAGTGAAACTGAGAAAAACCTGTTTAAAGTTTCCACACCACTACATTTGCTTTTACTGGTGGTGGTGGCAACTAAAAGGCACCAAGAGCATAGATAGTGCCTTGTGCTTACACCCAATCACCAACATGGCTCTGCTGAGTGAGTCCGAGCTTAAAACGCTTTCTTTGAGTGTCATTTTGTTGTCAGCATCTGGACAATGATTGTGAAAGGAGTGAGGAATTGGGTATGCTTGCAAATACACGAATCAACATCATCAAATATGTACAGGTGTTCTTGCCCAAATAGAGTTTACTCTCGAGCAAAGATATTTAATGTACTGAAACTGTGAAGACATTTTCTTCCCAGCAAGAGTATGATTATCATTCTAGGGCATACCGGTGCAAAGCTACAGCAGTTTGGATATAGAAAAAAAAAGTTTCACATTTCAAAAACACGTGAATTTGCATCGTTGGCTGACCAAAAATGTTTTATTTCTCCATAAATACTTCAGATATTGCAATAAAAATTTGCAGGAGTATACACTATTAGTTGTAAAACCACGAAACACAAAAATAGGAAAATTTGTTTTTTCTCAAAAATTGCAATTTCAAGGTGGTGTCTCCCCTAAGCTCCAGTTTGTGGAAGGCGAAGACCGTGCAGGGCTCTCCCGAACTCTGACTTGCGCCAAACATCTTCTGTTTCGCTGCAACTTCGTTGTCCAGGTTGTAACAATGACTGAAAGTGGTCTTCGTTTGTTCCCACGTCGTTACCTTGGTTGTCTTTAGGTGGTCCCTCACCCACATGAAGTCCTTATATGGTAGCTTGGATACAATCAATGGGATGGCCTCACTTGGTGCGACTTTAGACATCTTGAACCAGAAATCCATCTGGTGAAACCAGACGATGATGTCCTTGCCTAGCTGAGGGACCGAGCTGACAGCCACGTTGGTCAGCTACTTTGTCGGCCGGTCTGATGTGACTGCAGTGTCTGCGGCTGACTCAGCTTGAACAAGAGCTTTTTCTTAATTGCCTTGGGTCTCTTTTACTTTGTGGACTCGCTCTTGGAAACGTCCTCGACAGAGATCGCGCTGCACAGCGATTCTACCGACAAAGTGCTCCCCGTCTTTGCCTTGAACTGATCAAGACGATGAACGACAGGTGCCAGCAGTCTGCAGATTAAATTCTCTGTTGTCTGTACCTGTTTCGATGGTGCCGTTGTCGAAAGGGCTCGATATGTCTTTCAGCCAGTCGATCGGTTGCACAGAGGTCGCGTTCTTGAGCTCTGTTAGCTGTAGGCATAGCTGCTCCACCTCGGCTTTCAGGATCTTCTTGTCGCTGACTATTGAGTATGCGGCGTCCTTGGCATCGTCATCCAGTTTTCGGAAAGCTTTGATGGAACGTTCTGCCATCTTGGAGCTACCTTGAAACCTTGACCGTCCAGGCGACACTGGTAGAGACCTGGGCGAAGTGAGCGCCGCCCCACATGGGTTGTCAACTTGAATTTCCTGAAGGCCCGAGTCCCCATTCAGGCGCCATATGTGACTATGGGTTGTGGTCGTCAAAAGAAATGGGCTCCGGGCTCATTAAAGAAACGTCAAGTTCCGAGCTTCCATGCAGGACGTCCTCTTCCTTTATTCCTTTCCCAGCGCTCGCACGAGCCGCACCAGAGCGTCCTCTTTTGCGGCTCGTTACACATTGTAACATGCATTTTGTCACATACATACCGCAATAGCCCGAGAGATGCCCCAACCCCAGAAGATAACACACCCCTATTTTTGACTTGATTTGCTATATTTTGTTTTTAAACACCGAAAGATAACCTGTTCTTAGGAACCGACAAAAGGGCAAACAGCGTTCAAAACACGGGGACAAAGTGGAAGATGTGCACACAGGAGAAGTGCTGACTCTCAGTTGAATATGCCGTTTTGCCCTTTTGTCAGTATGAACCAACTACCCCACATCGCCACCCTAATCCTAGTAATCATAGTGTTCAGATCAATGATGGCCTCTGTGTAGCTGCGGCTAGTTAGCTAGGGCGGAATATAACCGAACATTGCTGACTGGGAAGTACAGTCATCTTTGATTCATTACCCCTTGTCATGATAACAAGTTTGACCAGGGCAAATGACCTAAAAATAACATATTTTTGATTGCGCACTGAAAGTTAGTTTACTCAAATAATGAGATAATATAGCGTAAAGAGGTACAAAAGGAAGCAACAAACTGGACAGAACAGAGCGCTGACTCGCAACTAGTATGTATTTTTATTGATAGACAAGGAGAAAGATAACGCACACTGTTCCACATGTTCATACGCACATCTTCTACCAATGATATGTATGCATTACTGCATGCTCTGGATTTTCATTGTCAGTTTCAGGAATTCTAGCTCCTTACTAAACAAGGCCACTCACGCTGAGCTAATGCAGTTTTTTCTGCCACTGTGGACAAAGAATGCCTCAAGTACCTCACCTGTCACGTTTTCTTTGTGCCTTCCCAATATCGTGGTGATATTGAAAGACGGTTCGCACAGGCACTCTTTACAGTAAACTGAAAGGTGCCCTCCCATTATGGCTCCGAGAGAGTTTTCTTTCTCCTTGTCTGTCAGTAAAAATACATAGTTGCGAGTCAGCGCTCTGTCCTGTCCGGTTTGTCGCTGCCTTTTGTTCCTTTTTGGGCTGTTTTATCTCATTATGCTTAACAACTACCAACTAGCCCAGCTCTCAACCTTATTATTGTTAGTTTACTCCCTTATTTCACCTGATTTGCTTTCTATTTTTGGTGGACTGTCTCGGGATATTACGGTAGTGTATTCAGGCAGTTAAAACAGAATCCTTTTTGGGAGTACAGTGTCGCTTTACCCAATTTGGGGTGACTTGTGACGATTACTGTTGTGACTGCCACCTTCATCTTTGACAGGCCTTGGCGATTGCCCGTGAAGGGGCCCGACACGACAGACGCACCCGTGCTTCCCCACCACTTCCGGTTCCTCGGGCACCCTTCATGGACCGAACTGGGTATGTACCATCCACCGCTCCTGCCAGCTCCCGACACCGTGTGGTGTCCTTAGAAAGGGACAGTGGCATACCAACTTGTGTTTGAGTGGGGGGCAAACCAGACCTCCCCAGGGCTGGGGGCGGTGCCCTTGGTATCCCTTGGGCGCCGCCGGCCAGTGTTTGCCCTGCCTCAGTGGCGACTGTTTCGGGGGGGGACACATGCCTTGCCCCCCCACTCTGAGAAAACACGGGGGCGCAAGCGCCCCCTTGTCCCCCGGTTGGTACGTTCATGGAAAGGGACATTTAAGGACCCTAAGTGTCCCCAAAAGAGCCATCTAGAGACATTACACGCTCCTGGTGCCATATGATTCCTTGGAACCAGACATTTTAGTACCTAATTGGGCCCCAAAGGAAACAGCTGGAAAATCATACACCTCATGATGCTGTATGACGCCTCTAGATAGGGGCATTGTTCCTAAAGAGATATCTACCGTAGAATATCGTGCATCCGCCCATTCAACACTAAGCGTGCATTCCCAAATTTGTAAGATATGAGAAAATATGCACAGTACATTGATATGTACGATTGATGACCGGACAAGCGCCCATCCCCCATTTTTTCGCGATTATCTCCAAATTTTGAGTGGGCGCTTGCCTGGTATTTTACGGTACGGACATCATATGGCTGGGTCATTTCAGGACCCTAATAGGCCCAAGAAAAACACCTGGGACATCATATGCCTCCTGATGCTGTATGATGCCCCTAGATAGGGATATCTAGGGACTCCACATCCCTAAAGAAATGTATAGGGACATGATATGGCTCCTGATGCCATATGATTTTCTAGGAAGAGGAATTTAGTACTCTAATGGCCCCAAAAGAAACACCTGGGACATCATATGCCTCTCAACGCTGTATGATGTCCCAACAAAGGGACATTTCGGGACCCTGATTGTCCATAAGAGACATCAAGGGGTGTCATATGGCTTCTGATGCCATATGATGTCCCCTGAATCTCCCAGTCTCTTTCTTTTGCATTGTTGCAAATGCAGTGAATGCTGAATGACATAATTGCTTTCAATAAATTCTTCCTTAAAATTCCCCTAGTATAAAGGCCTGTTCATGTCTTTTTATGGACAAATACGGTATCTTTGGACTTCATTTTCCTTTAGGGACTCAGACTATCCCCATTCTTGACCCCTTCTATGGTGAGCATCTTCGCGCTATCGAAATGTAGTTCACACTGACAGGGGATGAAGGAGTCATTATTTTAAAAATTATTTCTGCGAAAATTGTTGCGGCGTTTTAAAATGTGGTTCTGGTATCACATTCTTTAACTCACAAACATGGCATATAATACTGTATCAACAACTTGGAACGGCTCGATTGAAGAAAGTTGCAAACCAGTGGTTCCTTATACTTTTTTTTTTTGAGTTATCAAGCATATGAACTGCTGTGCTCAATAGAACACACATTTTCCTCATCTGCTTTGCATTACAGGTCTTTTACCTTTCTTTGATGTTTATTTTTTCACTTTCTTTAGTGTTTACTGTTGATTGCCAAATAATTCTTTGAACAATATTGTGGCATTGTTTAAAATTACATACTTGCGAGCTTTTGGTAGTTAGGTTTTCCCTAAGAACTACAGTCTTATCTGGCAGGTGGCTTCACCCACTTTAAGTCAGGGACCATACATTTAATAAATATTGTTTGTGGCTTTCTCTGAAGGCCATCATGAACTAGGAACAGTCTTGATCCGACACAATACAATATAGTTTTATTAAATATATTTGCACCTTTTACACGCTAACACCTACATAAGTCAGGAATGCTTAAGTGAACCGACTTTCGTCCCGACCAATAACGGAACTTTTTACAGTAGCCGCAAGAGCTTGAGAGTGTTTCAAGATAGCAACTTCTCGATCTGTTGATTCACCTGAAGCTATCGAAGTCGGGGCCGATCCAATTTCAGGGTCGATCTGTATGTATGTTGTTTTGGGCGATAATTTACCACCCTTTTATTTGCGGGCACAATTTTGACATCTAACATCTGTTTAGTAGTTTTTGAGCAGTTCTGTTCATTGTTGGTGATAAAGGGTAGTATGCCGTGACCTTGAGTGTCAGTCAAGGAATTCCTCTCCTTCCATGTTGTTGCAACTGAGCAGTTCAGAAGTTTACAATCTTCGTTGACAGTAGTATGTATGCTGTGGAGAAAGAAGGGAGCATTTCGTTTTTGGCATGAAATCAAGAAGCTGGATTACTCTTGGTATGGGTATGAAATTTTCACACAATTGTGGTAATGAATGAAACAAAAAAATAAAAAATTAAGGGGTGCTGTACTGTCAATTTGAGCATTTTAAACAAGTTATGTTTATCCGGGGAAAGTTGAAAAGCGTACAAAGACCCCCAATCACCGTAGAATACCGTGCATCCGCCCATTCCACATTAAGCACCCATTACCAAATTTGTAAGATCTGAGAAAATACACACAGTACATTTATATGTGAAATTGATGACCGGACAAGCACCCATCTCCCATTTTTTTGCAATTATCTCCAAAGTTTGAGTGGACGCTTGCCCGGTACTTTACGGTAGTTTAGTTGAAAACTTCTTTATTTAATTTATAATATGAAAACTTCCTTGCAACAGAAACTGCAACTCAACACATCCGCCATCTTAAATAACCGTGCTGTGACGTCAGAAATGGGCATACATTACGGCCAGTCACACCACATAGCACGCAGTTGGTTCACATTTGCCCTGCCTGTGGCCTTGGTTGAACGGGTTAGTCTGCTGCCAATCACCTGGGCCGCCAGCTTTGCCTACCACACAATGCAACAGTGAAAAAAAAAAAAGAGAAAACTGGAAAGGCAGGAAGGAGGACTCTGAGGCACTTCGAGGAGACTGCTGGCTGCGAGATCTTCAAATACCAGAAGAAAAATAATTCGACCCTTTGCCGTACTAACATACTAACATGGCAGAGGCGCTGGTAACACAGAATGTGATTTACAGTCATGTCTCGTTAATATGGCCCCCGTTAATATGGATGCCCCGCTTTATGGACACCACTTTCGGGAACAAACTGGGAAAATACATGCATTTTTGTCTCGTTATTATGGACAACTCACATTATGGACGATTGTTTACGGGAACGGAGGTTTCAATATTAACGAGACATCACTGTATCAGCATGGAGAAACTGCATTCACATGGGGAGGCTGGATGGCGCGAAGCGGCCCTATCTCGTGCAAAGTAGGCGCATGAGTACTCCGCGGATGTCATACCTGCGGGTGCCATCTTCTGCGGTTGCAGTGTAAATTCGGCTTTCTCTGGGCCCCTTTGGAGCATGAGGTGCAGTAGACAAAGCGTGCGGAAAACAGAACAAGTGGACTGCGGCAGCGCCAAGCCGAACCCTGGTACCACTTTGTGGCAAAAGAGAACCGAACGCTCGGAACTACCTTAACCCGTGGTGACAAAGGAGTCTGCTCTTTTTTTTTCTGCTTTTCTGTTGCTCTTTTTTGCACTCTTTCCCTGAGGAAGCCCGAAACACGCTCTTTTCACGGAGCTGAGTGCTACTGTTTGCCTGAACACGCATTGTTTGACCCCCGCCGGCAGTTACACGAAGGCACTCAAAGGTGTTTGGCTATCACTGTGTCTAATGAGCAAGGAGACAAGCGCTGCGTCAGAGTTCGGCTCTCAGTACTCCTGTTGCCTTTTGTTGCTGACACCTAATTGGGTATGGTGAGGTGCCAGCCATACAACACATTCTGCGTTAAAGAAGGAACAGTAGAAAAGGAGGACAAGGCGACTCTGACACGGCATCGCATGCTTGGAAGGCTGAGAGTGGAGTTAGCATCCTCTGCATTCCTCATAAATGCAGTTCTGCATATGACAGTTTGATCTATAGCTCAAAATACTATTTAATTATTTTTTTTTTTCAAGAAGATTTTTGGTTTTTGGAATATTTTTTGTTTAAAAAATTGGTGGACGTTTTTGGAATACATTTTTACTGTGCACCAGGGTCTCAAGCGACCAGGAAAACCGGAATTGTCAGGGAAATTTTAATTACCGGGAAAAATCAGGGAATTGTCAGGGATATTGTTAAAAAGCGAGCCCAGTTAGGGAAATGAGCCGGAAACGCCATTGAGTGCCCTGAGACATGAGGACTTGGGGGCAAAAAAAATTGGCAATAAATTTTGCTTAGAGCGGAGCGCAGGCTCTTCTCACCCGATATAGAGTGAGCTACCTGATGCAAAGAGAACAGCCGACAAATCCACTCCAAGCCTTGCCTTACCTTACCTTACCTTACCTTACCTTACCTTGCTTTGCCTTGGCTTGGATTGGATTGGATTGGATTGAGAGCACAACACTAGGCTAGATCCAGTTGGAGCTACTATATTTATTAACAGGTGGGAAAGCCGCAGACCCCAATCCAAGCCTTAAGCCGAAAGTGTGCATCTGGCAGCCATGTTGCCATTCGGTTATTGACATGTGTGGTTGAGCGTCGTGTTTTCATCGTGTTTCTGGAAGTGGCCTCTTCACTGACGATGTCGGCAGCAAGAAAGTGCTCATTTAATCCGGACTGGACGAATCCGAATATTTCGGGATATGCAAGTTTAGTGAAGCCCCTGCAAAATGATTGTCACAGTGCTCAATGCTTAATGCCATGTGTTGTAATGGTATTATATTTTTAACCGCCTCTACAGTGGTCAGAGAATTTTGCCTGAAATTGTCAGGGGAAACCTGCAAAAGTCAGAAAATTTCAGAATAATAATTTGCTAGACACCCGGGTGGGGTGGGGTGGGGCGGGGCGGGGCGGGGCGGGGGGATGGGGCGGAGGATTAAATGTGGAAGTGCGAGAACATGATGTTGCCTAAACTAAGAAATATAGCAAAAAAATAAATAAATAAAATAAAAAGAATTTAGTTTATGAGTTGAATTTCACTTAGGCCAAATATTTGTCAGGCCAAGAAATAATGTCTTGCTTGCTGACAAGTTGTTTTTGCTGA
The DNA here is from genome assembly GCA_037355805.1 of Ixodes ricinus. Lineage (NCBI taxonomy): Eukaryota > Metazoa > Arthropoda > Arachnida > Ixodida > Ixodidae > Ixodes > Ixodes ricinus. Next base: position 126,837 of record JAZHYW010021169.1, on the reverse strand, counting down.
AGTAGAGGCCACGGAAGTCCATAATGCCATTTATTGGTTTGGCGAGCTCGAGTAACCCCTGAGGGTAAATTGAGAAACTCCTGAGGGTAAATTGGGAAACCCCTGAGAGTACATTGGGGAGGAAACCCCTGAGTATACCCTGGGGAATTCCTGAGGGTACAGTGGGGAGTTCATGAGGGTATACTTGGGAATTCCTTAAATTCAGGAACCCCTGAGGGTACACTGGGGAATTCCTGAGGGTACACTGAGAAATTTCTGAAAGTAAATTTTGGAACTTCTCAGTAAATAGGAAAACCCCTGAGGGTAAATTGGCGATGCCTTGAAGGTACACTTGGGAATTCCTGGGTACACTGGGAGCCCCTGAGGGTACACTGGAGAATTCCTGAGGATACACTGGAGAATGCCTAAGGGTAAAATGGGGAACCCCTGAGGGTAAATTAGGAAAATCCTGAAAGTAAATTGGGGAACTCCTGAGGGTACAGTGGGGAACTTCTGAGGGTATAGTGGGGAACCTCTGAGGATAAATTCTGGAAGCCCTCAGGTTGGGGGGATCCCTTGAGGGTAATTTGGGGAATGCCTGAGGGTACACTGGGGAACCCCTGAGGGTGTATCATAGGGAACCCCTGAGGGACACACTGAGGAAATTCCTGGGCTGGGTGTCAGAACGAACAGTTGTTTGCTCTGGTTTCAGCTTTGTTCCGTAAAGAGATGTTCTGTTCCAGCTCTGCTTTGGAACGGAAATCTTTGGTTTGTAACAGCTTTTAACAGTTATAGTCTGCATAAAAAGAAAATTCAAAATTCAAATGAAATCAGAATTTTTTATTGTTGTTATAAAGTAGATAATTTACAAGCAATAAGTGTGCAAATGCACACGTATTGCAACGATAGAAATTGGAAAAATCTGTCGAAAAGACACAGCAAAGGGGACTGGCTCAAGGCACTGAGCTTGATTTCAAAAGCCTCTTGTCATCGCATGTACTCGGTGAAATGCTAGGCCTCTTTTCTAATAACATAAACTTCAGTGCCAAGAATACCCGCTCCACGCTGACCTGTGTCGCTGGTATACCAAGGGCTACCTGCGCCAAAGTGTGCAGTTCCGATTGGCATGCCTCTTGTTCTTCCCTAAGTGTCAATACATTTGTGGTTCTTGGAAGGGGTGTCTCCTTATCCTGCATTTCGAGTGAGCATGCTAAGTCCTGTGGGCCTTGCTCACTCGTCAAACGAGGGTGCCTGCCAGCCTCAGCTTTCTTTTGAGAAACGCCTTGATGACTTCTTTTGGTTCCTCTGGGGCTGGGGCCACTGAGTTTACTTGGATAGAGCTGCCATCTTGCTTCTCCTGAAGGCCAGTAATTCGTGTTCATTTCGTTTTGTGCTGTTTCATTTTTTTGCTGTGCTTGTTCGACCAGATGCAGGGGCATCGACTTGCTTGACTGCCCTTCAATAACGGCGGCAAACCGTCTGCATTCTCCTACCTTGCTGCATGGAAGGAGTACTGAAATACCTTAACTTCTTTAACTGAAAACTGATACAAACGTTTTTTGGTTTCACTTCGGAACAAAATAATAACTTTTAAATTCCGCTTCCCGTCCGCCCAAAAATATTTTTTTTTTTCTGGTTTCTCGGTTTTTTATTTATTCCATTCCAACACCCTGCCCCCGTGTTTCTAGAGCCCCTTTGAGAATCTATGCTGTAGTTCACTGTCTGCGCCCTTTTGTAGTGTGTAAAGCTTTCCCAGCACGCAAAGTCCCCGCGCTTTTAAGGTTTGAAAGCATGTGGCAAGTGATGCAAGTATTCGGCGAACTTATCATTACGAAACGTGTGTAATGACGTTTTTCGTGTTGAGCGTGGCCTGCATTTTAGCGGACGCTGTCGCCATGTGCTGTTTTCGCACCGACAAGAGGAAATGCCCCAGAAACGTCGGCTGCACCAGCTGCGTTGGAAAATGAAATGTGCGTAGCTATTCTCGGCTCGTGTTTTGTGTGACGACAACGTTCCGCAAGTCGCGCCACACTGTTAGCCCTGCAATTTATTGGTGCCCCCAAAGGTGCCATGGCACAGTTTTTTTTGTTTTGTTTTTTCTATTTAGTTTTAGATTAAACTTAACATTTATTCGAACCATGGAACGGACACCAGATTTTGTTTGTACATGTTACGTTTTTGCTAGAAGAGCATTGATGAGGGTTATCTTTTCTTCCTACTTTTCTTGGATGCATACTAAGCGTTATTATGAAAGCGCCTTTTTTGAAACCAAGCAGGGCTATCTTTTTGGGAGGGATAATTCATTGGATGATCTCTTGAGGGTAGGTAGTTAGTTGGATAATCTCTTGGATGTCGATAATATGCTAAGTAATCTCTCGGCATTGAATTATCCATTCAGGTTTATTTTTCATTTTATTCTTTTTTTAACTACACTTCCAATACCAATGTTACCAGATCAACTCAGATGTAGAAGTCTGTACTTGTGGGGGATGAGGCGGAGGAAGGGGTGGGGGCAGGGCGGTGCCTAGTATTTCACCTTTCAGAATATTTTAGACGGTTTCTAATATGTCTTACAAATTACATCTTTTTATTTTATTGATAACATAGTTTTGCTATGTTGTAGGTATCGTCAAAGTTCAAATTCTTACCACTTCTGCGCAGCAAAACCGAGTTTCTACGAGTGTGACACATTTAAAGCAGATTTGACAAGTCACCCTAGATAAACATATATACTTTGGTTTCGTTTGAAGTGCAGAACTGTTAATTTATGGTATTTGTTGAGATAGCTTGCTTGCAGACAAAGATACTCAATGCGCTTCCAGCGCCGCCGCTGGTAAAATCTGGATGTTACTATTGGGGAGGAGGAGCGACCGTGACGCCCCAAGCGGTTAACTTTAGAACTACACGGATGGGGACAACAAATACAATGACTCAGCGCTCGGCCGACATAACCGAACGCGGCGTCAGCGTTCGGCTGGAGTTCGTGTTCTCCGGTGAGGGGGAGGAGGGGCTATTTTGTTTCCACTCCGGCCTGCATGAACAATGCAGCATGCACGATCCCAGCTCAGCACAAAAGCCGAAGTGGGTCAAGCTCGCATTCTCTGAGGATAGATCCGGCACTTAACGTCGCTTCGTCGATTGTTAGTCTTTTTTACGTTAAACTGTGCCCCGCGCTCTATTGTAGAAGATAACGTGGGCATGCCCATAAGGCCCGTGGCCATGCGCACAGGCCTTGTGTTGAGTAAACACCGACTGTGGGGAAAACAAACGGGTTTGAGCGCCCCCTATAGTTCGATCTCCTGCCCAATAGGTGCCTTCTGTTGTGCTCTGTTTACAAGAATTTTGATAACTTAGCATATCCAAAACTGTAGCATGCAACAACATAACTTAGCATATCCAACTTAGCACTTCCAGTACAGCAATATTGTGAGATTGAGGTAACGTGAGGGAAGTTAAGTGAGAAAAAGAAGTTTGATTCATTGTCAGCTACAGCCCCAGTTGGTGGCAGCAAATGGAAATTAGAATAAATTGTTTTAAATCCAGATAAGTTTGTGCCAAAATGAGGTGGCAACAAAGAGAGCTGTTGCGAATTTTCGGAACAACTCTGCGATTAGGGTGTGCAATTAGACTTAAATGGATTAAAAACGAGGGCATTTTTGGTGCTACTACCGCCGTTGTGATACTTACATTAAAATAGTTCTTTTAAGCACTTTTTTTTAATTCTGTTCCCGGGCTCCCCCAGCCCCACATTACCTTTATTGAAGTTTACTCGAACACCAGGCGTACAACTGGGACACAGCTGCTCCTGCATTTGTGCGGAAAGGTGTTGTTATTTTACTTTTTGCAGCTAATTTCTCACAAAAGGGACATATTTCAGGAGCTTGCAATGCTGCAGGTACCATTTAACAGTGGAAAATATTGGTTGAAGAGAATGATTCAGTAGGACTAGGTTTATGTATACCCAAATTTATTTGATTTTTCAGGGTTAATTAAGGGGAGACACTACCCAGAAAAAAATTTCTGCAAAAAAAGTTGATTTTGAAAAATGACATATTTACATCTACCAACATCTAGAGAGTATTCCCAGCAAGTATTCACAAGTTTACACTGCATAAGTTAATTTTTTATAAATTATTTTCTGTTTCACAGAAGCTAAAGAAAAGGTAGAGTTTGGAGCACTTTGAACGCATTTTTCTCCGTTCCACTTTTTGGTATAAATTCCATTTTAGTCAATCTATCGTTTGATAATGGCAATACAGGAAGGCTCATTCTTCACTCTTCCTGACTGAAATTTAATAAGGAATGCGTCCTATGGAATTGCTTTGTCACTTCACAGGATGTCTTCTCTATAAAAAATGTTGACATTTTGTCGAAGACACAGAAGACCAAAAAGTTGACAAATTTTGCAGGAAAAAATTTGTAGAAATAAATGACTTTTTACAAATAACTCTCCATAGGCGAACATCCTCTAGGCATTCTGCTACAATATCTAGCAAATAAAAATCTTGAATATTACGATAGGTTTTCCAACGATCAGATCTTAAACAATGTAAGATGTTGATGATAAAGCTGCCCTTATTTCTCTCTCCACTTAACAAACCAGACCTATGAAATTTTATTATGCCACCCTCTAACATGGCCACCAGCCCTACCCTGCAAATTTCATTAATTTAAAGCCAGAGGTTCAGAAGTTGACCCTCCCGGGGGTACCCCTTCAAACACTATGAGGACTGCGTAACATACAAAGTTTCAGTCTTATAGGCCAGTTCTACAGCACCCAATGGTCATCAAGCTCCAGGAAAAAGTACCTCAGTGTGAAGTTTATTAAAAAGTACCTAATAATTATTGGAAAAAAGAAATTGGATTGTGTGTATGTTTCTAGAGCCTAGAACTTGGTCTGCCTCAATGGGCAACAGTCTCCCAGCTGTAGAGGAGAAATTTAGCCAGTGCAGTACAACCGCTAGCCTGGGTCTTTAACTTGCACCACGCAGTAGTGATACATGACCGCACGCTGATACCATGCTCATTTAGATGGAAACAAAATTTCTGTTTTAATGTGAAGTACAGTGCTCATAGTGCAAGTTAAGTTAAAAATCAATTGTAACAAAAAACACCTAAAAAAATACCCCAATTTTTTTTAAAGATTTAGTTGTTATTATGAAGAGTGAGTGTTTTTAGATTATAAGCACCTTAATTTGTTCCTCAGATAATTTCAGTTCAGGACACCACCATCTTCAGAATATCAAGTGATAGGTCTCCTCACTCAAACTATCCTGCCAAAAAGTGAAACAGAGAAAAGTGCATTTTAAAATTAAACTAGAGATTTTTTATTTTTATTTTTATGGGTTCTAGGAACTTAAAACGCCACCTGAAGCTTAGGTAGCAACTTACTCTTTGAGGTTATGTTGTTCCCGTGGCAAAAGCTTCCAGCTCGTTCTGGTAATGGGCGAGCTGACTTTGATAGCAGGCATTCCTCGACAGGTAACTGCCAAGAACAAAGGGGAAGATGAAACTAATGAAAAGAGCGCCAAAGTGGCAATGCGACCTGAAGTGGAAGATGCCGTTGAAAGCCTCCGAACGAAGATAACAAAGTTACGACATCGCCGGGCGGGGCCAGTCATAAGCCCCTTTTCGGACATCAACCAATTGGATTGCTCGTACCTTGTTTCCACATTTTTTCTGTTTGGACGTATGCCACTGACGTAGTTGCACGAGCTGAGCACGGCGGGGACGAGCTTCAGTCGTCCTGCCTTTCCCATTCTGTCGGTGACTGTAGCCTTCAATGTATGAAACTTCTCTGTGCAAAAAAAATAAACAAAGCTTCCTACGAGGGTAGGACGTTCTGGCTACGTCGAATGAGCGCAGACGAGAAATTTAGCTGGTGCAGTACCATTGCTGGCCCAGTGTCTTTAGCGTGCATTGCGCAGTGGCGACGCAAGACCAGACACCGGTACGGAGCTCACCCGAAACGAAACATGTGGGTTTGGGGACTGAAACCGGGATCACCGGGTTGTGCGGTGCGAACCTTCGCAACCACATGAGCCGAGCTGCGCCGTGTCACTGCACTTGGCCACCAGTCCTCTCTTCCGATGGAAAATGAAAGATGGAAAAGAAGGGACAGAAAGTCCTCTTCTTTTGTCCAGTCCTTTTGTTAATTACTAGTTCTCTGTTTGCACTACGCTCGTTGTCACATATAAGGAAAAAAATCAGTAAACCTTTGCACATAGTTTGTGCTCCGTGCAAAGTAGTCCTTACCAGATTTCACTGAAAGCACGCGAAAAATTTATGCTTTTAATGCGAGAGCATTAACTGTCTCATCTAGCGAAGCTGGTGTAGTCTGTAGCCGTTGTCTGTAGCGGTGAAAAACGGCACCTAAATTCCCGTTGGCTGAGCGAAACGGCACCTGAATTCCCATTGGGCAAAAGCACAGCAACGCAGATGCTTCGTCACGGAAGCCAGCGGGGCGGTCAAGGTCGATACAAATGCGCCTCAGAAACAAAACACAAGGAAAAGCACAGCAACGCAGATGCATCATCACGGAAGCTGTGGAGCCGGCGGGGTTCGCGCCTGCGCAGTGGGGAGGTGATGTCACTGCCGGAGCGCCGTGGGAAAAGGAGGACGTGGTGCGCTGTTTGTAAGAATGCACTGCATGTAGGAGTGCTTTGCATTCCTACACGTAAGCAGTCTTAAGTGGGTCTGCTGAATTTTTCTTGCATTTCAAGCATGTCTGCTTCGATAAAATAAGAAATAACTAGGTCATGTACTTTCTGGTGTTTATTTATGTCAAGGATCGGTGGATATTTTTCTGTGTTTATTTATTTCCAAAATACCCGTTGTGCATTTTGGGGAATGGTCTCGTACAGATGCTTAAAATGGCTTTTATCGACGGAAAAAAATTTCTAATAGAAACGAACAATTGAGACAAGAAACGGTTCAACTCCTATTTACATCTGGTACACAATGTTCTTCACACTTCAATTTTGTAATATATACTTCGTTTCAGCTTAGGTCCAGACACGCTTTGACCCAAACAATAAGAAATACACTTCAAACCACCCAACCAGGGTTACACAAAGAAGGAGGGCAACCTTTAATGAAGCAATCTACAAAAGAACACAATGAGGCCAAACTTTTTGGGACATAAACTGAAGGTCAAACTGACCAGCATACAGAAAAGCACATCTCGATTACAAAGACACCTTGGGAGACCTATGCTGACAATCAAACCAAAGCAACAACCGTAAAAAAAAAAAAAATAAAGAACGAGTTTGAGGAACGTTTGCATAAAAGGTTTTCGGTTAATAAACAAAACAAATAAAACTGCCGCTTGTACGAAAATAACTAAAAGCTGGTATCTTTTGGTCCAACGGGCTATTTTGCGGGATATTACATTAGTTGCGCGCAGTGCCTTGAAGCCACGGACAGGAGGGAGAGGAAAGCCGCTTTCGTACGAATTCCGAGCGAGAGTCTAATTTTCGAGGGGGACAAAAGGTACGCCTGGGACGTGCAAAAGAGGGCCCAGGTTGGGGGAGAGTTCCTCCTTCCCCTCTGCTCCAACTGCTTGGGTCGCGCACTCACACCTGTACCTTTGGTAAGGGCTGTCACGGGCTTTGCCTCAGTTACGTTGGTCGCCTCAAGGGGCGGTAGCCTTTGCTCTTTGCCAAGTTACGGTGAAGCAAACTAAAGTGATGTCGACAACAGTGCGGCTTCTGCCGTGTCCCTTTTACTTGCATTCGTTGAAAGCTTCTTTTTTTGTTTTCACTTTTTTTTCCGATAAGGCTGCAATGCATATCATACCTCGTGCGACGAGTTTTCGGCGATAAAAAGATGTTATAATTGGTCCACTTGTCTATTTGGATAGAACTTGCAACAGGAGGTTTGGTTTCAACTGAGATCAAAATAAATGGCCGTGTAGCAGCATGTCAGTCCCGTTGGGTCCAGTCACGGTTGGGGCCACTAACTGCCATTCTCGTATAATAGCAGTTGACACGTCCCATGTAACAAGGGTGTTAGGTGGTGCACCTACAGTGCTTGAAATTTGTCAATGGCAGTTTCCGAAATGAAAAGTTCATGTTGAAGGAGGCTTCATGATCGTTGGAGCATGCATCTTTATTGTGTGAGCTGCTTTCATCTATCTTTTTGTTTTTTAAATGATCACCGATGAGTCTTGAGTGGGGTTAATTGTGGATTTCAGAGATGGCTCTGTGAGGAGTTGCGTGTCTCTCTTTGAAGACAAACTTGTGCAGTTTGCTTGAGAGCACGATAGTTCTCGCAAAGTTCGACTTGTACTTTAGTGAATCCCTTCAGTGAAAATAAGAAAGACTTTGCAACGTGCATGGGGGCACAGCCTCCCTCTTCGGCTCTACATAGGTACTCTATTTCAATATCGAAATAAAAGCAGTTACTTTAATTTCGAGTCTGATGACTACCACAGTATATCAGCAGTCGAATACATCCTTTTGGTATTCGAAATTTCGCAAAAAAATAAGAGAATATAGATCTCTTAACAAAATTCCTTTTGAATGCTGAGCAGCTGTGACAAGCATATATGCTTGTGTAATTTTGACATCGGTTCAAATAACTGTGCACCTGAACATCTTTTTTGTTTTTAAATCCATACAAGTGTTCATAAAGCTTTTGCTAAGCAATCTCGAAGCCCCTGAAGTTGGGGTGAGCTTGTCGGTTATTGGAATCATGGATTGAGGAAGTAATTCAAGTCATGGATTGAGGAGGGAAAAGGACGGACAGATGCTAACTTCCAGCAAACTGCAACATTGAAATGCTTTTTTTTTTTCATGATATGCTTGAGCAATAGGTGTCTTAAAAATGGATTGACAAGTTTTGTCGTTGAGTCTTTTTTGTTTCTCAATAGCTTCTTGTCGCCCTTTGACGGTCAGTGGTCGGTCGGTGGGTTTTTCGGTTCGGAGACATCTGAAAACCGTCATGAGGCTCACATTTTCTTTCTTCGTGGACCATCTTTTTTTTTTATTGTACGGTCTAATGGTCTCGTGACATGCCTATACTCCTTAACCCGGGGCTGCACAACACAAAATTGACGCAGGCCAAAAAAATGCTTATTGGGAACTACGCAGGTTTTTAATAACTGGCAGACGGAGTTTTCAATATCTGACATCATCACACTAGTTGCTATTTTGAGCATATCTCGCAGTGTCATTATGCGGGCCGTACAGGAAGTGCCTTCGAGTCAAATGCTACGCCCCTGCCTTAACCCCTAAGCTGACAGTGCGGCGGAAGCTATGCACTTACAGCATCCCTTTCACCGTCTGGCCCTGCTCTGCGCATGGGTACGGACGCGAGCGTGATAGAGTGGTGAAAGATGGAGGTATGACTGGCCCAAAGGGCACGTAGCTTCCACTGCACTGTCAGCTTAGTGGTGAACGGAGTACAGTGCCATTCGGTGAGCTGTCAACAAAAGCAGTCGGGCTATGGAGCCTCAGAAATAGCAAAATAAGAATGAACTCTGGAGTTTTATCCGGTGCTGCAGACTTTCAGTACCGGATGGATCCAGTATACTGCAACTCTTGCGGTACCGAATGCATCATTGAAAAGTCGTGATAGCATCAATGTGCCATAATCAATGTCACGAGGTAAAGAGGATTTGCTTGGTTCCTCACTCTCAGCTTGCATTTGATGCTCTCTTTTAATCTGGTTGCCAGTCTTGCTGAATAATTTGTTGCAAATGAGTGCAGCAAGTCCAATTTCTACTGTTTTTTTTCTTTCAGCTTCTTCCACTCTGTTGTTTGTGACAGTGGTGCCCTCAAGTGTGCCCTCAAGGCAGCCAGGAGGAGCTTCGCTGGTAAGCACCCAAAGACTTGTGCATGTGTCCAAAAAGAAACGTTTGCCGTAAATCGCCAAGGAAACGCCCATTGTCGATGTTTGAAGTCGGTCCAGACGTTCGAGTTTGAGCTTGACCGAGCGAACCGCGATCTCTTGCGACGAGAGAATGGACCAAGAACGCCAAGAACACACTGTCACCCTGGTGCCGTCTAGTATCAAGTGGCCCTGGAACCTTGTATAACTGTAGTAAAGCTGCTGCTCCTCCCAGTGTGGTGGGAGGCAGGTTCCACTCCGACGGTATGGAGCGCGATGGCACGAACGTTGCCAAGTGGCGGGTCGACTCGCTGCCTGTATTGAACCGTGTACATTTTTTTTAAACATCCAGGTTGGGAGAACATACTTACTCGTCCCGGGTCTCTCGGCCCAAGTCCCCTAAAATCTTCCCCCGTTCCTTTCTTCGAAATTCAAGCTTTCCCTCTCTCGCAGACCCCACGACCAGTCAGTTCAGATGTGACTTTGTCACGTGACCTGGACTGGACCAGTCGCGGAAAAGGCCATCAATTACTACTTCGACGAACCGTGTACCCAAAGCCCCCAAAAGTATCCGACGTGAAAGGAGGGCGCCGGACCGGACTCGTCGTAGTGTCCCCTGCGCTAGGCGATAAACAGGAAGGAAAACGTCGGGGAGACCTTCTAATCACCGTGACGAGCCGCGTCATTCCTCGGTTCACTTCTCGCGTAACCCTCCGCCCCCGAAGGCCACACCGCCACCGCTGGGGCGGCTGCAAATAAACAAACAAGAAAAAAAAGGAAACAGCGCTTCGGAACTTAATTGCAAGACTGAAGGTTTTGCGTTATTTGCAGGACCGAATTTATGAGTTATCTATGAGGAACGACCGTAAGTAGGGTTCTATGTTTCCAGATAAATTAGAAAACTCGGAAAAACGCTCGCCATTAAAATTTTTCCTGAAATCGTATTCATCCGAAAATTCAGAATTTCTAGGTCTCAAAGGAAAAATAAAAAGGAGTAAAGAGCTCGAAAGAGGCGGTATTTTACGAATAAATTGCGTGAGAGCATAAGGTCGGTAATCTCGAGGAGAGGTTCACTTCGGTTTCTTTCGAAATGTCGGGACTATTGACAAGAGGGAGTTCATCGTTTTTCGCCTCAAGGTTCGTTCAGAACAACGGGTCGTTGTACTCCTGGGTTGCGGCAGAACACACTGTTTCGCTTTCCAGTTTGGAGCATACTATATGTGCTTCTTAGAGGGAGGAAATGTGTTTTTGTAACGGTGAAAGCTATGAACCTGTAGATTTTGTAGGAGAGAGGCAGGGCAGCTGGAGCTTCCTTGCTTCCCAGCAACTACGTCCAGGTGTTTAGTCATTTCAAAGTAGTGACGTTAATTGAAGCAACACTTTTTACGATACTTGTCGTGGACAGTTAGTATTGCCAATGGCAATACTTACTGTCCCACTGCCTAGTGCAGTTGCAGACACACCTTGTTAAAATGGAAGCTCGGGCAAGTTGACGAGAGTTCAAATAAGTAGCAACAGTGCGTTATACACAAGGACAAGAGAAGAAGACACATAGAAAGACAAACAGGCCATTTGATACAGGTGAGTTCTTACGAATTTAGTGTATATTTGTGTCAGGATAATATTTATTTTTATTTTTTATAGTGAAAAACTGGAAACATGTTGTAATCTCCGAGTTATGATGAATCGTAAACCTAAAAAGAATAAACTCCGATAAACCCCAAATTTTCAGCGAAAAATAAGCTCAGAAAAACATTTCAGAGTTTAACGAAAAATAAACCCCTCAAACACAAAATCCTTATAACTTTGTGAGAACTTGTATCTTAGGCCCACGGTGAAAGAATAAAGCGCAAAAAATGAGGCAATATTGCCACCTGCATGACAGAGTCGGCATTGCACGTGGCTGCCACACGAAGGTTGCCTGACCGGCCTCGTTTTTGCTTTTACCGACATTTCCTCTTCCGGAAAGTCAGAATTCTTTCTCGGCTTGCGATCGCATGTTCTGGCACAGAACTTTTCTGAAGATAACATGCACATTAAAGGGATACTTCAACGAAATTTGAAATATACCCGTCGTGTTCAAAAGTAGGTTGAATATGATCCACAGTATCCGTAAATGACAATCGCACGTTTGTAGTTTGAGCCTGGTGGCTGTATTTTTCGTTATAAACGGCCCACTCTGGCAAGCGCTCGGAGAAGGCCCAGCAGAGACCACGTGACATCCAACGCAATCGTGACGTAGGTCGTCTCGGGACGAGCAAAGCTACGGCGAGGCTGACGTCGAGAGGATGGCCTAGTCGTTCCAGCCACCGAAGCGGCTGCTTTTGTAAGAATTTTGAGTGACGGGTTAATCTTCTATAATCTTGTAGGGGGACAATAGCGACTTGTCAGACACACAAAGAGGATTCTCGGGAAGAAGGGAGCTCCTCCTTCCCGTCTTCTTTCGTCGTGGCCGGAGGCGAGACAATCTCCGTCACTAGCTGTCAAGGTTCCTAGATGAGCATTACAAACGAGGCGTTAGCGACATGCACCAGGTGCTCTTTGCTAATCGTTTAATTCGTTTTAAAATTGTTTTTCGTGACTATTTTAACAAGATAGTGGTGTGTCCGATGTGATACTGCTCCTCTGAACACATATAGACCAAAAAATCAGCAGAACCCATCCTTTGGGAATGATTATCTACGTTAATGTGAATAGCATCAAACGGTGCGGAGTTATGCGCGTTCGTCAGGTGGCCGGCACACTCTAGATACGCCAGCCCACTCTTGAGGCGATTCTAAATTTGTTGACACTTTCACAGCCCTGCGCACGATCTCCGCAGCCCAGCACGTGCGTTTGTGTCACTTAGGAAGGCGAGCAAAGCACGCGCCATACGCACAAACACTCAAAATGGTACCGACCAGACTTTCTGGCGTCTCAGCTAGTCTCAACCAGCGGTACTTTAAACGGTTGTTTATATCTTTACCATAAGACGCGCTTTACAGCGCTGTCACAGTACCGATGCGCGCGCGTTCCATGCACGAGGGCTCATTCCGCTCTCGTGAGGCTGAGCACGGCCGCTACATCACCCTCTCCCGAGCGCGGGAGAGGGTGAGCTAGCGGCCGTGCTCAGCCTCACGAGAGCGGAATGAGCCCTCGTGCATGGAACGCGCGCGCACCGGTAGCTGTGACAGCGCTGTAAAGCGCGTCCTATGGTAAAGATATAAACAACCGTTTAGAGTGCGTTGAATGACTGCCTTCATAGCTCTGTGGTTAGCGCGTCTGCCTGCTGATCAAAGGGTCAACGGTTCGAATCCCAGCCGGCGCCGGTCTTTTTATTTATTTATCGACCCGCGGCGTAAGAGGTTAGATAGCCAGATAGATACATAGACGAAAAGTGCGTGAAGTAGCCAAAGAATGCTATTCGCATTAAGATTAATGATAAGTGCCGGGGCACCTGCAACAAACCACGGGACGCGGGAACTGATACCGCAGATCGCGGACACGGCAAATTCGCGCTTCACGATGCGATAAACACGCGGGAATTCACTACAAACTCCTGTGTCACGGGAAAGGATACCGCAAGTGGCCGACGCAGCAGATTTGCGTTTCACGGTGCAAATGACTCGCGGAAACCTGCTGACAACTCGCATCTCATGGGAACGGATACCGCAGATCGCGGACGCAGCAGATTCAAGTTCCATGGTGCAATAAAAACGCTAGAACCCGCTACAATTTTGCCTGTCACGGAAACCGATATCATGCGTGCAGATTGCGGACAATAAAACACGGAAATACGCTTCAAACTCGCATGTCACAGAAACAAATACCGCAGATCGCGGACGCAAGAGAGTCACATTTCCCGATGCAATATGCATTCGGGAACAACTCGCGCGTGTTACTTAAAACTAAAAGTCAATATCGCGCGCGCAGATCGCGGACAAAAACATGGGAATCCCCTACAAACTCAAGAACGGATGCCGCAAATCGCAAACGCAGCAGATTCGCATTTCACGATGCAATATACATGCGGGAACAACTAGCGTGTTGCGCGAGCCGACACGCGCGCAGATCGCAGACAAAAACGTGGGAACCCGCTATGGACTCGCTTCTCGCCCTAACAAAAATGTCAGTAACAGGCCGGAATGAAAAATGCCGGTTCTGCCTGGCCCCAAAATTGGGGCAAGAGTTTGTATCTATCCTGGAAATGCACAGTTTCGGAGGGGATACAAACTGGTGCCCCAATTTTAGATCCAGGCAGAACCGGCAGGTTTTAGTGGCGGTGCCCCAATTTCAGACCCAGGCGGTGCGCCGCCGGAATTCCCGCTGCGCTCACCACTGGACTCTAGAAAAGTATTTCGCGCAATGCCCTTAGCCGTTACAACCAAGGGATCGTCGCGATTTCAGACCCAGGCGGACTGGGTCTGAAATCGCGACGATCTCTTGCTTGTAACGGCTAAGGGCAGCAGCGCGAAATACTTTTGTAGTCCAGTGGTGAGCGCAGCGGTAATTTTGGCGGCACACACGATATCCAGGCGTCGTCACCAAACATGGTGCACGGAACACACACACAGCACGGACAAGCACAATATACAGTGTTGAGTGCATCGGAAAGTTCCAGCGGGCAAGCACTATCCGAGTTGTCCAAGTATTGTCACCGAGCACACCAGCGCCAAGCGCATCCAGATGCTGAGCCAAAGTGCAATGGGTCGGCAGCTTCACACTACCGTAGAAGACCGTGCATCCACCCATACCACGTTAAGCGCCCATACCCAAATTTGTAAGATCTGAGAAAATATGTACAGTACATTTATATGTAGAATTGATGACCGGACAAGCGCCCATCCCCCATTTTTTCATGATAATCTAAAAATTTTGAGTGGGCGCTTGCCCGGTATTTTACGGTATATGAACACACCTGCCAACTCTTCCGAATTTTTCGTAAAATGCACGAATTGGGACTAACTTTACGATTTCACCAATCTTGCTTCAAATTTTACAAAAAAAGATTATATAAATATATTTTTTTACATTTGTTTTTTGTAAAATTGCTGTTGGCGGTATTTTGCACAGCCACAAGACGGCGATAGGTACCGTCCACGGCAGCGTTGTGGTTCTTACTCGTCTATCCGGTGGCCACGGATTTGAAACCAATCCAAAGCCCAAATCCTTTGTTCGTGTGTTTGGCGGCGCACGTTGGTTTGGCGTGTTCAGACATGGTTGGGCCTCTCTGTTTCGGCCAGTTTCGAGGCGAGAAGTGCGGCGTCTGTGTTTGTTGCATGTGTAATCGTAGCATTCCCCTGGTCGCGGTGGCTTCGCGGCGCAATCGGCCTGGCTGGTGCAATGGCGAACTCCAAACCTCTAAAGAGGTACTTTTAGGTGTTCCTGAAGTCCTACAAGTCGAAATTCCCGTGCTTCGTGCCGTGCAAAAAGGGAGAGAAGTTTGGAATCTGTAGCACGTGCATGTGTGATGTAAGCGTTTCGCACGGTGGCAAGGCTGATATTAAGCTGCACATCGCTTCACGTAAATTCCGCACCTCCCCCCGCGGCCGCGGCAGTTTTACGAATTTGAAAGTCCACAGGTTTGTTGATATGTATGAAGATTCAAAGCCAAGGTCAGTGGGTATCCATCCAGGGCAAACGTGGGCTTGTCAGTATCCGTGCGCCCGCAGTGCAAACGTCGCCACCGGGCGACCGTCGACCAACAGTCCGACGAGAGGGAAGAACCTAAACTCTCGGAGCCCTCGCCGACTGGAACACACAAAGCGAGGTGCGTGCGCGGAGAACGCCCGCTCGCAGCGCCTGCGTAGCAGATGCGCCTGTCCCTAACACCTGACCTGCGAGACGCAGCCCAGGCGGACTGTGTCTGAAATCGCGACGATCTCTCGCTTGTAAGGGCTAAGGGCATCGCGCGAAATACTTTGGAATCCAGTGGTGAGCGCAGCGGTAATTCCGGCGGTGCACACGATCATCCAGGTGTCGTCACCAAACACGGTGCATGGAACGCACACACAGCACGCACAAGCACAGTATCCAGTGTTGAGTGCATCGGGAAGTTCCGGCGGGCAAGTGGTATCCGAGTTGTCCAAGTATTGTCACCAATCACACCAGTGCCAAGCGCATCCAGATGCCGAGCCAAAGTGCAATGGGTCGGCAGCTTCACACTATAGGAAGATTCAAAGCCGAGGTCAGTGGGTATCCATCCAAGGCAAACGATGGGCGCGTCAGTATCCGTGCGCCCTCAGCGCGAACGTCGCTACAGTCAAGCACTGACCGACAGTCCGGCGAGAGGGAAGAAGAACCTAAACTCTCGGAGCGCTGCCGCCAACTGCAACAAACAAAGCGAGGCGCGCGCGCGTGCGCAGAGAATGCCCGCTTGCAACGCTTGCGTAGCGGATGTGCCTGTCCCTAACACGTGACCTGCGAGAGACCGCAAAAGTTCCCTGCCGACCCCCCTCCCCCTCCTCCAGTCATTCATGTGCGCGCTCGCTGGCTGGGAGCAGACCCTACTGGAACCAAGGGGAACGGAACAAATCCATTCATCACTGCGCGGTTCCAGTGCGTTGCGTCTCACTGGATCTGACTGGTTACACCCAGAACTGCGCGGTACCAGATCAGATTCGTGTGGATCTGAACTGTCCACAAGTTTAGAACTGCGCGGCTCCGAACTGGAACCGCTCCGATGTGACATTTTCGTTTGGGCGGACATACCGATACCGCCGATCGCGCCGTTGATGCGCGATTCCCGTCGGACATCGCTTGACGTCCAATGGGAATCGGGGGGTGGGTGATGTTTTGGAATTTTTATTTTACAGATATTTAGCCAGAAAAACGGGATGGGCGATCTCTTGGGGGAGGGCGCCCTTACGGGATTTTACGGTATGCATCGCCGGACGTTTCTTCTTCGCCTGAATGTGGCGCCAGTGGTCCAGACCAGATGCCAAAGTTTCAGAACAAACCGGTATATTATTCAAAAGTTATAAGTGATTTTCTGGAATTTTTAATGGAAAAATGTCGGTTGACGGAGCTCCCGAATACATAAAGCTGAACGACGCTGGTCACCAAAAACGGGCCCCATTTTCCCGTCAAAATTTTCATAAAATAACCTATTACGGTTAGTTATAAAACTTTGGCATCTGGTTCAGACTGCCGGCGCTACATTTGCGTGGAGAATGAGTGTTCGGCGTTGCATGGATTATTTTAGCAATAACAAGAAACGCCAAAGTTTTTTTTCTTTAGGACACGTTGCACATCTGTTATATTAGTTAGCATCTTTGTGCGTCATCAAGGCCGCGGACCCCGAAGCCTCCAACTTGGTCCCTAGGAATCCAGCTCTTCTTAGAGAACCATCACATGTTCCCCAAGCTTCAAAATTTACTCTATACTGTCGTATAAATAAAAGTACTCCATCGCGTCTCAGACAGCACTTGCCCACGCTTTATTCCCCCAGCCCCTACGATACAGCAGCAGCGCTCGGAACCAGGGCGCTGTCACTCCCACTCACGGATGTTCGCTGAACCACTTAAACCCAATAATGATTCGGTAACACCACATCTGCCCCCCTTTAAAGTTCTATGGCCCTAATACACAACTGAAATAGTCAGCTCGACGTTCAGTCATCAAATCCCAATCTTTTGGGAGGCAATTCTGGCGTCGGAGACGGCAACATCGGTTCTCGTGCTTGATTCTTGTACATCGCACATTCTGCACACTTGCCTACGATGTCTACTAGGGCACCGCTAATTCCTGGCCACCAAACGGACTCTCTTGCCCATGCTCGACGGCGCACAATCCCTTGATGTCCCTCGTGGATCTGCGTTAGCATCTCTGCCCGAAGACGCTTGGGAATGATAAGCCGGGGTCCTTTCAGCAGTAGGCCTTGGCACACCGTTATGTCACCTTGCTCTCCAAACTACGGCTTCAAGTTCCATGGAAGTTTGCTTTTCGGTGGCCAGCCCTCCTCACAGTACTTGAACAAGCTTGCACAGTCTTGGTCCTCCCTCTGGAGCTTCCGTATCCTCTGAAGAAGGTCCTGCGACGCAGGCAGCATGCTGATTGCCCCCAAAACAAATGACGAAATCTCGGCAGTGTTCAACATGCCCTCAGATGACACATCTTCGCAGGGCGCTCTCGACAGCTTGTCAGCTGTTGCCATGTTCTCTCCTGGGATGTATTCGATCTTGTATGAATATTGCATCACGCGCATTCGAAACCGTTGCACCCGTGGAGGCAGCATATCCAGGTCATGCTGGCCCAGCATTGGGACCAGGGGCTTATGGTCTGTCTGTAAAACAAACTCCAGTCCTCGGAGATACACTTCAAATCTCTCAGCCGCCCATGTGCTCAGTGCAAGGGCTTTCTTTTCGATCTGCGTGTAGCGCTGCTCCGTTGGAGTACGAGAACGAGAAGCGAATGCAACTGCACGGAGTCCACCATCTCGTTGTTCTTGGAGGAGCACCGCTCCCAGACCATGGGATGAGGAGTCGGCTGAGACGATGGTACGAGCAGAACTGTTGTACTTTGCAAGGCATCTCTCCGACGTGATCATTTGCTTGACCTTGTCAAGGGCTTGTTGTTGCTCCAGTCCCCAAGTCCATTCGTTGTTCTTCTGAAGTAGTTCACGAAGCGATGCTGTCACTTGCGACAGGGTGGGCAGGAAATGTGCAACATGGTTCACCATACCCAACACCCGTCTAAGTCCAGATACATCTGTAGGGGCAGGCAGAAGCTGGATTGCCTTGACCTCCTTTGTATCTGCACGGATGCCATCCTTGTCGAGGATCATTCCTAAAAACGACACCTCAGTGACGCCAAGTTGACACTTGTCGGGGTTGAGTGTCACACCGAACCGGGCGAGTTGTTGCAGGGCTGTTCTCGGTCGGTTTTCGTGTTCTTCTCGCGTGGCTCTGTAAACCAAGACATTGTCCATTAAATTCTGGATACCTTGAAGTCCGTCCAGAATCTCTGTC
The DNA here is from genome assembly GCA_037355805.1 of Ixodes ricinus. Taxonomy (NCBI): domain Eukaryota; kingdom Metazoa; phylum Arthropoda; class Arachnida; order Ixodida; family Ixodidae; genus Ixodes; species Ixodes ricinus. The sequence continues at coordinate 108,079 of JAZHYW010021169.1, read as the reverse complement.
ATCTTTCTCTGGAAAACTTTGGGTGCCGAGGTTATGCCAAAGGGCAGTCTCCTGTAGCAATATCTCCCGAATGGTGGTTTAAACGTGGTCAGCTCTTGTGACTCGGGGGGACAAGACAATGTGGTGAAAAATAGAGTTTGCGTCTAGTTTGGAGAAAAACTTTGCTTCACCAGTGTTTGCCAGAACTTCCTCCACAGTGGGCATGATGTGTCGCTTTCGACGCACAGAGACGTTTAGTTTTGTAAGGTCGACGCAGATTCTGATGTCGCCGGATGGCTTCTGAACGGATACGATAGGAGCACACCAGTCGGTCGGGCCGTGAACTTTTCTGATGATCCCGGTGGCCTCGAGTCTCTGCGGCTCCTTCTCGACTGCTGGTCTCATCGGAAATGGAATCCGTCTTGGCGTGCTGAGTGCAAATGGTTCCGCGTCAGGTTTGAGCTGAATTTTGTGTTCCTCTTGGATCGTTTCGAGCCCTTGGAACACTTCCGGGCACATACTTTCGTATTCGGATTTGCTGTGGGAGACGTCGTTGAGGAAGCGAACCATCTTGAGGGACTTGATTGCTGGCACTCCCAGCAGTGGCATTTGGAGATCTCGAACAACATAGATAGTTTCTTCTGAAACCTTGCCCTGCCATTCAACCACAGCCTTAAACTTCCCCAGTACGTCCAGGGTTTTCTTGTTCGGTCCCTTCAAATCCTCGGCTTACAGAAGTCTTGGCGGCTTGCCAGCGAAGTCTTCTCCAACAGCGGTGACGTCAGCGCCTGAGTCAATCTTTGCTCGGAGCGGGTGTCCGTTCACAGTCACCACAGCCAAACGCGCGTTCGGTCCCCTTTTGCATCTGCTTCCGAGGAATGAACCGCTCTCAGATGCATGCACTTCTGCAACGTGTGTCTTACTCAGGTTTAACAGCGCTCTTCAGGAACTCGTTGTGGGAGACGTCGTTTGGACCCCACTCCTGACACCATGTCGTATAAATAAAAGTAGTCCGTCGCTTGTGAGACAGCACTTGCTCATGCTTTATTCTCCCAGCCCCAACGATACAGCAGCAGCACAGCAGCAGCAGCGCTCTTAACCAGGGTGCCACCGCTCCCACTCACGGACGTTTGCTGAACCACTTAAACCCAATAATGATTAAGCAACACTACAGATACTCCCTGAACCTAAGTAATATATCCTTCCGGATTGAGCACTATTTCAGCTGGTTGGAGCCACCCCATTGGTGCACGATTATGAGCTACGCACTCACTACACTACAGCCTGACAGTGCGGCAGAAGCTGCAAGCTCGTCGGATCAGTCGTGCGTCGACCTTTCGCCACATGATCGCGCTCACGGCCAAACCCATGCACGAAAAGCAGTGCCTGGTGACGACTGGGGGGTGGCTGATTGGTCTGGCGAGTGCGTAGCTCCCGGCGCACTGTTGGCTTAGGGGTGAACGGGGTGCAATATGTGCCTTGTTGCGTACAAAGTCTGCGGGCTTCTGCACCGCTTCATTGCATCAATACCAAGACCGGGAGCCAGCCACGTCTGTCAGTCGAGATATGTGGGCGTTTCTCGAGACAGAGTTTGAAGATTCCTGCCGCAGACAACAGTTGGGAGGAAGGGGTCAGCGTTCCATTTGGAAAAACCGAACCATCGGTCCTTGGCCGGGTCTCATCTTTTTCTTAAGGCTTGCAGTGAAAAACAAACAATGGTGGCACTCTGGGTGCCCTCTTTGACCCAAAAGCTTCACTGACCTATTTTTTTTTTTTACGTTTGAAAATTTTTGGAAATGTTGTGCTTGTGGTAATGGGACAATGTTGCACCTATATACCCAGTTTATTCCCAAATAGCTGTTCATAGTCTGACCTGCAGGTTTTTACATTAACAGGGAAGGGTTGTACAAGGACAGATCTGTCCCCTACAGACAGATCTAGCGTGAATGTTTCTGGCCAAATGGGAGCAGAGACTCTAAATAACCTAGGCACACCCCATTCCCCAATAGTCTTTAGCAGGCACCACCATTTTTGTTGCCTAGAGCAGGGGGCACAATTCACGACGGTTGCATTTAGAAAATACGACTTCTTTAAGGGGGACACTACCCAAAAAAAAATATTTCTGCAAAAAAAGTTGATTTTGAAAAATGCCATATTTACATCCAACAACATCTAGAGAGTATTCCCAGAATGTTTCATTAGTTTACACTGCATAGTTAATGTTTTATCAATTATTTTCGGTTCACCGATGCTAAAGGAAAGGTAGGGGTTGGAGCACTTTGAACCAGGGACTCAAACCGTAACCGTAACCGAAACCGAAAACCGTTTAGGAACGAAATTTTTTCAGTAACCGTAACCGGAACGAAACCGCTATTCGAAATTTATAAAAACCGTAACCGTAACCGTAACCGTAAATTATTTACCGGTAACCGGTTTTAACCGATATTAACCGAAAAATAAAAATATTAGTTTTTCTCAAGTACGACCTGGAGGAGGGATCTTGAAATGTCGTGGCCATTTGACAGAGTTACTGTCAGCGAGTGGTGCATCTGGTAATACATTTCCGTTGAATCTAACTTTAGGATTAAAATACTTAGTTGAAATCAGTGGTCGAGCTTATAATAAAGAATGTCTCCATTTCTAAATCTTCCACACTCCTGCATCGCTACATGTATTCAGTACGTGTCGCCTTCAGGATATTAACAAATAAGTTAGTATACTCAGATGTCCATCCAAATCGGTTCTATCAAAACCACCGATGTTCCTAACATGCAGTAGCCAGTACGAAGAAACGAGGTAAATTGATCATCATGCAGAGCTGGCGGAAAAGAAAACCTGGTATTCATTTAATCTGAAACATGTCGCGAGTGGCGATTTTGAAAGAACACAGATAGAAAAAAAAAAGTCAGAGGTTTGACATTGGCGTTTTGTACGATATATGTATATATATATATATATATATATATATATATATATATATTATATAGTATAATAGTATATGTGCGCAGCCACAGCAGCCATAGGATGATAAATATAAAATTCGAATTTAATGGCGAAAAAAGTCACGCAAGAAAAAAAGGGTAAAGTGCCAAAAAAAAGCTGTATTAGTTCACGGGAATAATGAAGACTAGGCACAAGAACGCTAGTTACGCGGGAAACAAACTTTTAAAAAAGGACGGAGTAAAAGTCAAAGTTAAAACACAAGAACTTACAAAAATAAATTGTTCAATGAAAAATAAAGTAAAGAATTAAAAATAAAAAAATTAATAAAACTAAGAAAGGGGCCTGACGTCCGTCGACGTTTCGGCAGTGGCACTGCCTTCTTCAGGACGGGAGGCCACATGGCGTGGTGGGTTAGTTTTATAAAATATCTAGGGGAGGGTTTGTTAACGCGAAAGTTCAAACAAAATCCACAACCGTAATCCCTCACCGTGACAAAAGTGGACTCATCCCCCTAGCGCTTCCATTTCCCTGCAAGCCCCTTCTGCTACCAATGCACCTGTGAACAGAACCCAGAACCGCCTCCCTCATCGCGACAAAATTGGACTCGTCCCCCCCGTGCTTCCCTTTCCCTACAAACCCCTTCGAACTTTCGCGTTAACAAACCCTCCCCCTAGATATTTTATAAAACTAACCCACCACGCCATGTGGGCTCCCGTCCTGCAGAAGGCAGTGCCACTGCCGAAACATCGACGGACGTCAAGCCCCTTTCTTATATTGATTCATTTTTTTATTTTTAATTCTTTACTTTATTTTTCATTTAACAATTTATTTTTGTAAGTTCTTGTGTTTTAACTTTGACTTTTATTCCCTCCTTTTTTAAAAGTTTGTTTCCCGCGTAACTAGCGTTCTTGTGCCTAGTCTTCATTATTCCCGTAAACTAATACAACTTTTTTTCGGCACTTTACCCTTTTTTCTTCCGTGACTTTTTTCGCCATTAAATTAGAATTTTATTTTTATCATCCTACGGCTGCTGTGTCTGCGCACATTACTTTTGCTATATATCAACGGAAGCATTTGTCAACATTCGCCACTCTTTATATATATATATATATATATATATATATATATATGTAACTGAGAAGAAAAGCAAAACCCTTGATGAGATCAGCAACAACGGACGGTCTATTCTTCGACATTTCGGCCGGAGTCCGGCCGAAACGTCGAAGAATAAACCGTCCGGTGTTGCTGTTCCCATCAAGGGTTTTGCTTTCTTCTCAGTTATACCCACGCCTTGGCCCCCGCCACCATGCCCGATATATATATATATATATATATATATATATATATATATATATATATATATATATATATATATATATATATATATAGGGTGTTTCACGAAAGGTGGACAAATTCGATATTGCGAAAACTACGCGTCGCAACAAAAAAGGCCTATGTCATTTTGATCGTGGGCTAGGGGCCTACTTAGGAAAATTATTAAAGTTCGACATAACTAAATTGTTAATTATTTTTGCGTAATTAACCTTTTTAATATTGTGACTAAGGGCATGGTTGTAACTAGAAAATTGCTCAGCGTCATCGAAAAACAATAAATCAACAAATTTCGGAACGATCGAAGGCACATGAAGCATTTTACGGCTTTCTGAAAAACCATACAAATTCGACGGGTCTTTAAGTTTCGGTTTGCTATCGGAGCGCATCTCCGCCCCGGCAGCACCACCCCTTGTGGAGAGATAGTGCATCCAACCTCTGCTGCGCTGTCATCGCGAGACGCAGCAGAGGCTGGTTGCACTGTCTCTCCACGGGGCGCGGTGACGCCGGGGCTGAGAAGCGCTCCGATAACAAACCGAAACTTAAAACCCCGTCGAATTTGTGCGGTTTTCAGAAAGCCGTAAAATGTTTCGCGTGCTTTCTATCGTTCTGGAATTTGTTGATTTAGTGTTTTTTGACGATGCTGAGCGATTTTCTAATTGAAACCATGCCCTTAAACTTAATAATAAAATAGTTAATTACGGAAAAATAATTAACAATATAATTATCTCGGACTTTAATAATTTTCTTAAAAAGGCCCCTGGCCCAGGACCATAACGACACAAGCCTTTTGCTGTGCGACGCGTAGTTTTCGCAATATCAGAATTTGTCCGCCTTCGTGAAACACCCTGTATGTGCTTTGGCTGAAAGCGGCGGAAGGAACAAGGAAACGTCCGAAGGGTTTCTGAGTCCTTTTGTTTTCCTTCTCGTGCCGAGACCCTTTTCGAACCGAGTGGCCGCCACCGGTATTGCCAGGCATCTCAGCATGACAAGAGAAAAAGCCATGGCGAAGGATGCCTCGTCTTCGCACACGCCAACGCACAATGCCGCCGATGACGGAGCCGCCCTCGTCCAACAGACAGGGGATGCTATTTCTGCCTCCTTCGCCTCAGGCTTGAGAGCTGCCCTGCTTCCAATCGTCGATGCCAAGGCCGGTCTCGCCCCACACGGCCAGCAGTCTCAGCAGTTCATGTCGCAGAACTCTGAATGCGAGCTATTCGAACGTCAGCACGGTGAGCTCAAACATCCACAGACGCGCCAAGAGATCGCATCCAGCATCGCCGGAGCCCTCCCCTGCTTCCGCCGGAGGTACTGCGGAAGCAGGGGAGGGCTACTGAAATCATTTCTACCAGAGCCTCCAATGCGATCCAACTACCTCTGGTGAGGCCCTCACCGCCCATTCCTGGCGCGAGGGTCCGTCAGGCCTACGACATTCTGCGTGACCTCGACCAGAACACCAAAAGTTTGTCCCCGAGATTTATCCACGAGATGCGGCATCTTCACCCGTATCGGTTCTACTGGGGTATGCCATGCTCCCCGAACACCAGCACCTCATTTTCGATAGACTGGAAATATTCCATGTCGTCGCGAGAGGAAACTGGAGGGCGGCTATCCTATCCCAGGCGTCCAGGCTCGAGTCTTAGGTTTCAGAGAGCTCTCCGACCAGCTACCCAACCAGCCTCGACGCGGCCGCCACACATCTTGTGCTCCTGCGAACACCAACGACCGCCTAGGCACGAAGTCTAAGAGGCCCTCTAAAGGCTGAACTCCATGGAGCGAATTATGCGACGAATAACTGGCGAACGCCACCCGACGGCACGCTCGCTTTGCGCGCGACATAGCAGCCACTGTGTGGGATCCCATGCGCAGAGCAAAAGCCACCGGGCAAAATTCGTCGATTTTTCGCAACATATTCGTCCCATGGGGCCTTTATGCTAAGTGAGTCCGACAGCTACCCTGGGTCTTCGAGACCCACCAGTGCCGTCATCGACGGCACGGTCGTCTCCTCGACGCTCCTGGACGATTTCCCGGTCGAGGTCTTTTTCGCCCATGCATTTTACACTTAGCAGTATTTTAGTAGAGGATGGCTATAGTTCTGCTCCTTCCTTCAGTGTGGGCGAAGACTCGTCTGCATGTATTAGGTTGAAATAAGCTATAGCGACCAGAAGGTGCGAATGGTTCTTCCAGCACCCAGTGGGAACTTTCTCAGGGTAGTTTACAAACGCTGCCGAACAACAAATTAGAGATCTTTATATTCATTTTTATTATATAGAATGCGATGATCCCCGAGTAGCGGGGGTAACATGTATGCTCGGGTATCAAACTATGTAATATAAGTAGATGTAGTGAACAAGCGTGGAGCTAGAAACGTGTGCAATTTTTGACCAATTACGTTTCTAAATTCCGTGAATTTCACGTTGTTGGATATCTGGGACTACTTTAAACCGTTTATTATAAAATGGCTGTCTAGCAGTTCAATTAGACAAATTATTGGAAAAACCGAAATAAACCGGTTTTTAAAGACGTCTAACCGGTAACCGAAACCGTAAAAAGTAAAACCGTAAAAAACCAAAACGAAACCGTTATAAACAGGAAGCGATAACCGTAACCGTAACCGAAACGTTATATTTTTCGGTTTGAGTCCCTGCTTTGAACACATTTTTCCCTGTTCTACTTTTTGGCATAAATTTCACTTTAGGAAAACTATCGTTTGTCAATGGAACAACAGGAAAGACTCACTCATTGTTGTTCTTAACTGGAATTTTATGGGCAATGCAACTGTGGAATTGTTTTTTGACTTTGTGGATGTCTTTTATGAAAGATGTTAAGATTTTGTCAACGCCAGAGAAGGCAGAAAATTTATTAGATTTTTCACTGCGATGTTAGCATAAAATAAATTGCTTTTTGGAATAGTTGTTTTCACAGTTGCACTTTTCAGGCATTCTGCTGGAGATCTAGGGTAAAAAAATGTTGGGCATTACATTAGTTTCCTAATGATAGTTTTCCTAAACAAAGTCTGTGTGTTCCTGATAAAATCAACTATAATTTCCTTTACAATTCCTGTACACAGATGAGACTTTGCACTGCATTCTGCCTTGTAGCTGCCAGTATATACTGTAAATTTCATTCATATTAAGCTATACGTTCAAACGTTGACCCTCTTGGGTAGTGTCCCCCTTAAGCATGGTGTCAGGAAGCTCGGGAGATGTCATTTTTCTCTGTTGCCCACTGTTGTAACAATTCTGGAGGATAGGACAGCGTTTTGTGTGACTTCAGACAAAGATTCAGGTAACTGGCAGTAATGATTTTAAGCATAAAGTTGGCTGAAGTGTCGTTACGCCAAGGTGTAGCTTATCTGGTGGCTCTATACCCTGTTTCACCTGTGGAGTGACCGTAAAATTCCTTAAAGATGCCCTTTCCCGAGAGATCGCCCATCCCATTTTTCTGGCTAAATATCCGTAACATAAAAATTCCTAAACGCCGTCCAACCCCCGATTCCTATCGGACGTCACCCGATGTCTGACAGGAATCGCATAAACCGCCCGATCTGTGGTACCAGTAGGTCTGACAAGCGAGTTCGTAACAGGTTCCTGCGTTTTTTTCCACGATCTGCACGCGCGATATCGCCTCCCGTAACACATGAGTTCCCGCGTGTATATTGCAGGGGTCTCCGAACCCCGGCCCGCACCTGGCCCGTGGAAGTCTTCACACCGACCCGCGGCTGGAAGGGTGCCACGGGCCCTTCCAGGGAGAGGCATCAGTTGTCGAAACTGTTCTCTTTAATTGCAGCTGGTGACTTCGATGGCGAAAGAGTGGCAACGACTGCGAGTCGATGGGATAGCTTTACATTTATTTACAAAGGGCCGGCGGACGACAGACGTTCGCAACCAAACTTCAAGACTTCTCTTGCCGAACTCTCCTGACCCCATTCTCCGGGCGTCTGTTCCCAAAGGAGCACATTCTTTTTGATGGCGGCACTGCGCCTGCTCGCGGAGCATCGCGTAGGGGTCATTTGTTCTTTCCCGTGCATGAGCAGCTCTCCTCTCCTCAAAGAGGGGGATTTCTCGGCAATGCCGGCAGGCAGCTAAAAGTAAACTACTATTCAAGGAAAACTTGCGCTCTGTTCCATACATGTGACATATGAGTTTGTAGCGGATTCCCGCATTTTTGCCTGCAATCTACGCTCGCGATGTCGATTCCCGAAACACACGAGTTGTTCCCCGTATATTGTATCGTGAAATGCGTTTCTGCTGCGTCTGCGATCTGCGGTATTCGTTCCCGCGACATGAAAGCTTGTGGTAGATTCCTGCTTTTCTTTCCGCATTTGTGGCAAGCTTCTGCGTGTTTATTGCACCGTGAAACTTTAATCTGCGTCTGTGATCTGCGGTATCTGTTCCCGTGAGATGCGAGTTCTCGGCGGATTTCCATGGGTCCCTCGCACCGTGAAATGCGAATCTGCTGCATCTGTAAGCTGCGGTATCCTTTCCCTTTGACGCAGGAGCTCGTAGCGAATTCCTGTGTTCATCGCATCGTGAAACGCGAATTTGCTGTGTCTGCAATCTGCTGTATCAGTTTCCGCTTCACGTGGTTTGTAGCAAATGCGCCCGTGTTTACCATTTATTTTTGACAAGGTTTTGCTGTTCACCCGCAAAAATAGCCCACCTTATGTTTTTTACAATTCATATTTTTATTTCGGGTGGGCATTCTTACGGACATTGGCGGTCCCAGTAGGGCCGGTATCGCTAGCGACACCCTAAAATGCACAACAAAGGGCAAAACATTGCCCGTAAGGTCTGTACCTTGCTCTTTTCTAGCTTACTTTGCAGGAGAGCACCGGAATCGCGCATTGTATGAAACTAAATAAAGTTGACAAGCGCTGGAGCAACTTGAAGTTGTCGCTGCAAAACAAACACGCTGACCTTTTGTCGGCTTTCTTTCTTTCTTTCTTTCTCCCCTTTACTGTTGCTCTCTTTCTCACTTTTTTTCTCGGGCCTGCCGATGTCAGCACTCAGGATTTGCCGCATTCTGCTCCCTTATTTACCCTCCTGGTCTCACCTTACAATGGCCTGCAGCGGACACTTAGAAGCCACTCCAGCCAATTCGGTGTTGGGGACGTATGGCACGACTGTGCTCTTCTCGAAAGTTACGTGACACTCAGACAGCATTAAAATGGCTTCAACAACTTGTACCATCCTTTACAGTTCGTCGTGAGGTAAAAATGGGTGTGCGAAGAGCGAGTCGTCTGCTTCTTGCGAAAGAGTTGCGGTGACGTCGAAACGACGTCGAGTTCTGATTGGCTTCGATTGAAAGGATAGTAGCTAGACCCGAATCCTAGATGCCTTGAGGTCTACCCACTATTTTTTTCAATCGGCCACTAAGAGCTCGGCATTCTGACATCATCGGAATCCCCATGCAAGAAGCAGACGAACTTCCACTCCGCATAGGTGGGAGGTCTGCGCCGCTCAATTCCCATTTCCTGGCTCGAAGTGAGAGCGAACCGTTTTCCCTGTTGCAGGAACAGGGGCGGCTGACCGCAGGGACATGAGGCGATGAGCGAGGCGGCCGGAGACCTGCCGGAGTCTCCGGACGCGGCCTGTCCAGCGGCGCCCTGGCTGCCGGCCAACGGCTGTCTGGAGATGCCCTCGCTCTGCTACCAGAGCGGCCCGCCCTTCGACCAGGGATACCACCACCCGGACGACCTCGGGGCACTGGCGGACGCCATGGAGCCCCTTTCCTCCCACCACCACCACCACCATCACCACGCGCTCTCGTCGTCGTCGTCGGACCCCTACGGAAGCGCACTCGCGGACCACGGCCGGGAGGGCTCGCTGCGCCTGCCGCCGGTCTCGACCATCATGCAGGCCGCCAAGGAGAGCTTCGAGCTGCCCCAGGAACCGGCGCTGGCAGACGGCCGGCCGCCGCAACGCCATCGGCACGGTCTCCTAGACGCGGAGCAGACGCACTTCCTGGCAGCGCAGCCGTCGGACGCCGCCAACCCGCTGCTCCACGGCGCCCCGCTCGGCCCCGGCGACCTCCTCGACTCGCCGGGGCTCGCCGAAGTGAGCCAGCAGCGCGACGCCGGGGAACACTCCGGCGGCGACAGGCCGGGCAACGGCGTCGGGTCGGCGTCGGCGCAGGCGATGCTGTCGCTGGCGGAGCAGTGGGCGCGGGACGCCGGGGCTCCTTCCGCGCTTCGGAGGCCGTCGCCCACCAGCTCGGCGGCAGAAGACTCATCGCCGATGGCGGCGCGCGACGGGCTCCTCTCGGAGGGCTCGCTGTCGCCGCAGTCGAGCGGCGAGCGCCGCCCGCGCTCCTTCCGGTCATTCCGTCCCTCTTCTCGCTGAGTGGCGGCCTGCAGCCGCTGCCCCCGCTCCTGCTGTCAAGCGTGCTCCCGTCTACGCTGGCTCAACTCCGGCCCGACGAAGCGCCGGCGTCGTCGGGGCCGTCGCACGTCCGGATCAAGCAGGAACCGTCAGAGGACGAGGCGCCGCGTGGCGGTGCCAAGGCGACGCGGCGTGGTGGAGATGGCAGCGCGCCGCTGCCGTCGGGCGATCCCGCAAAGCCGTTCCAGTGCGGGCTGTGCGGCAAGCACCTGGCATCCAAGAACGTGCACCAGCTGCACATGCGGTCGCACTCGGGGAGAAGCCGTTCACGTGCGCGCTGTGCGGCCACCGGTTCTCGCAGAAGACGTCGCTGACACGGCACATGCGTTCGCACACTGGCGAGCGCCCGTTTCCGTGCGAGGTGTGCGGCAAGCGCTTCGCAGACAAGGAGCGCATCAAGATCCACATGCGCACGCACACGGGGGAGAAGCCGTTTGCGTGCGAGGTGTGCGGCAAGACCTTCTCACAGAAATCGACGGTCAAGCGGCACATGAGCGTGCACACGGGCGAGAAGCCCTTCAAGTGCCCCGTGTGCGCCAAGGGCTTCGCGAACCGGGGGAACCTCAACGCCCACGCCAAGACGCACGCCCACAGCTGAGCGGAGGCCCCACCGGGCGGCCCAAGGGAGTCTTGGCGTGACTTGTTTTCTTCGGGGCCGGCGACGCGTCGTCGTTTCATTGTTGTTGTTGTTGTTGTTGACGTTGTTGGGGTCTTTCTTCTCTGTTTTTTTTTTAATTATTTCGATTCCGAGGAGGCATTAGTTTGGCTCGCTCCGGCGAAGGCCGTCCACGGCGCGCTCGTCCGTCTGCCCAGATACGCAATGTTTTAGTTGCGCTCTGCCTAGCTTCGTGTTTGCACGTGCGGTGCAGCTCTGCGTGCGAGCGGGGTGCAGCGACGACGGCACCTTATTCCTCCACGCAGAGGCAGCACGGTTTGCTCAGCGGCTTTTGTTTCGGGCTCGTCTCGCAATTTCATACAGTTAAACTGATGTAGCATCAGCACCAACGTAGCATTAGAACCGATGTAATGTAACATCAAACGCTCGAAGCGAAGCATACCGCTCCTTATTAGACAATTTCAATCTGGCTGTCGCTCTAATTGGAGCGGTTCTGTTCAGAGTGAGCCGCACAAAGGGGTTCTCTCGGAAAGGTTACCAATCCTTTTCCGTCACCTTTCAAAGTTCTGTGCCTTGTTCAGAACGAGGCAGTGATGTATGGCATGCTCATCTCTTTAAATCTTCTAAACCTCCTAGTGCTATGTAGATCTTGAGGCTGCTTCTTGCAAGAGCTATAGATGACTGCAAGCAAGGCGACCGGCCGCCGCCATGTCTTTGCTTGTGTGGGCATGCCCGTGCAATTGCAAGCTCGTTGAAGCTACATTCACGTGCACGCTGCACGTTCTTGCACGCACGGGGCACCAATCGGGGCTCCGTGCCTGCAATTGTTTGTACAGCTTCCATATCTGGTGCAGTAGAATCACGATAGGCCTTGCACTCCATCTTGTTCGAGCACCGAGTCGTGCCATTTCCTGGCACGACACCAGAGAGAGGCGTTGCAGTGCGTTACCGTAAACCAGATTCCTCTTAATAGCGTCCCTACTTACCTCACCGGTGTGCTCTGCAAAAACACGAGATCACACTGGCATCGTATCCTGTCTCAGATCAGCTCCATTTCTCTTAAGACTGTCTTCTAGCCGCAGACGTAGAAATCTTGTTCAGATATCGTTGCTCTATGCTCCCCGTGTAATGTCATATGTCCTCTGCCATGTCGCCACTGAAATTTGAGAGTGCTGGACGCAACAATCTCGTGTGTCATCCTCACTCCAGATGTCGGTTGCGTTTTTGCTGAGGAGCACGTTAGATTCTCTTAAAGTGTGTTGTTGAATTCCAACGAATACATTGCTTGTAGGCGGTTCGTGGACGAATGGAGATGTCGTCTGCTTATGCTAGTGAAGGGTTGATGTGGTAGGTGCTGCGGAGGGATAGCGAGACCAGCCCGGAACAGAGACGCCTGAGCCGTCTTGACTCGACACCGGATTCGTGAGACACCGCCAGAGTAGTGAGCTCGTTGTTGGCGCGCTTCCGCTGAAAGCATGCCCTGCGCGACCTACGTCTTCTTCTCTTTCTGTGATAGCCATTTTGGGGGTGGGTGGGGGTGAGGGTGGGGGGAGGGGGAGGGGCCGAGGCAACCGGCATCCAATAGCGTTTTGGCGGTCGCACAACGTGGGTCTTGCAGTTCGCATCATTTGTTGTTTTTAATTGTGCAACTTGAGCCAAGCAATACGCATATTTTATCGTTGCCTGTTGTGCAACCTGGGCCTTACAACTCGTCGTTTTCATTGTTATCTGTTGCAGAACCTGAGCCTTGCAATTTATGTCTTCCGTCGCTTTCTGCAGCACGCAGCAGACAGGCATTCGGGGTCAATGGCTGCTATCTTCAGGTCAAAGGTTATAAAAATGTTATGCGAGTTAAAATTTCTGTTTCAAAATTCGAGAAAAAAAAACAAAAAAACACTAAGACCTATATCAATACTTGTTACAAAAAAAAAAAAAAGAGAATTGGTCTCATTGAGCTCCACCGTGGGGTCTAGTTCAAAGGGCAAGTGCAAAAACGATCAATTTAACTTAGGCTTAGTTTAAAAAAAGAAAAGAAAAGAGGGCTGGCATTATTAATTTACTCTCCAAATACACCATCCCCAAAAAATTTGCAACCCAAAGTTAGCAGTAGACTTAGCTTTCTTCCGACAAGCTTCCATTGAGCTCTGTCATATTCGGGGTTGCATACTTCGTCTGGGTCTTAAAAAAGGTGCCAAACGTTGCACCTGCGTACAGTTGCGCTGAAATATACAGTTCGCTCGGCATTTGTATTGTTGTTCCCACTCTAGAACCAACATAGGGAAAGAAGTGTGATGAGCCAGTTTACTGGCAACGTGGTTCAAAACCCTGAGGCTGGGGGAATGGACAGCACTGCACGAAGCCTCAATTGAGGCACTGTTGTACCGTCCATTTCTGCCCCAACTCTCATGGTTTTTGATCGCGCCGTCAGCTTTGACATTCCTAACCGCGTACCCAACCTCCGAGATCAGCTGTATTTTGCGCTACTTCGAATGCCCAGTAGCCCTGCATTGCCAGCTTAGCTGTACGCTCAGCCAAGCAAATGCGACACTCCGAAAACCTAAATTTCTCGATGGCACGTTAAAAAGGGGAAAGACTATTAAAATTCGTAACTAAAACACCTTGACCTGATTTTTTTTTTGTCATAGCTTTGTTTTTTTTTGTTGAGACATTACAATTGGAAGAGTTAAGAGCTTCTCAAACTTCCACGAGTACTTTCTCAACTGCCTAACCGGTGAGAGTCTAAATGGCATTGTTTTACCAAATTTGCTGGCCGACTGCTTGGCCCACGTTGCCCGACGGACGTTGGTAGAAGGATACAGACCCTGCCGACACTTTGACTTCGCTCTCGAACAGCTACAAGCGACTAAATTAGATGCAACAGGAGTATGCAGGTGCCACCTCCGTTTTGTTTCATAAATCTGCATATTTAATGCAAAGCAGGCTGTTTGGAGTAACTTCAGTTCTTCGTTGCCTGTCGTCATTACCTCTCCCTCAAAGTATTACTGCATTGTGACAGTTTCTTCGACGCTTCCCTAAAATTAGAACCTGTCGTTCGCAACGTTTCGTGGTTTCTTCTGGTAGATATAAGATAAAATATGATTCTACAAGTGGTTGGGTCGGTGGTTAGATTGAAAGTTAAATGTGATAGAGAACTTGCAAGGTGGCTGCCAGTGGAAACTATTGAGATGTTGGCCTGACTGTTAGCAGCAAAAAAGAAGCTTTATAAATATAAAAGTGGCTTTTTTTTTTTAGTCGGTTTTGTTTTTTATGAATTTACATTTGGAGAAAGACAAATCACTGAGCAACATTTTTTCTTCATTTGATTACATTAATTACGTGAATCATTTTCTGACTTTGCCATAGGTGGCTGTTTATATATACATAGCTTATATATAGCTTCGAAGTTGCTTCTCAGGCTGAAAATGACTTCAAAGCTATGACTTGCGTGGCAAGCTACACCAGAAGCTACAGAAACATTATTTCTGCTTTTAAAGGCATTTTCCTGGCATTGTAGTTTCAATTTTGTACTACCATGCCAATTCATCGTTGAGCCATAGAAAGCGCTATCACTGGAAAAACAATGACCGCATTATGAAACTCGCAGAGACTTTCTAGACAATGAGCACATGGTTGTTGCTCGTTTTTGGAGATAGGTGGTGTACTGGCAGTTCTACTTGGCCAACCATATGTTAGTTAACTATCAGAAATTTTTTGTAGTACACTTTATATACAACGAAGAACCAGCTTGTCTTGCTTCCTTGAATACGAGCTGAACTTAGAGGAAAAGCGAAGGAGAGGAGAGACCAAAGACACACACTGCTGGCGGCTTTTCCTCTACGTTCAGCTGGTATTCAAGGAAGCACGTCAAACCAACCAGCTCAGCTCCAGGCCGTCGCAGCTTGTCTTGTTATGGGATGTAGGCGATAGAAAGTAGTTTATATTTATGTCGTATTTGTACTCTCCTTTAGGCTTTTAGTCATGCATGAATCGAGATTTGTTTTTCAGATTTTTATATTTCCCGAGGTGTTAGAGATACTGGATACTTGTCACCAAATATTTAGAGCAATACCGCTGTCACTGCCACCCTCATATTGATTCTGCTCAATCTAAGCTGAAATTATAGCTTAAGACAAAGCTTCAATTGATCTAGCAAAGGTTAGCTCAGATGGGCTTATTGCTTACTTGGAACACCTGGTGGCACTAGTTTTAAGGCCTTTAAGCTTTTAAAATAGTAATTTTCCCACAATCTGGAATAGCCTGTTAAGTTTTGTCATTCAATCATTTTTTTATCTTTAGTTTTTATTTTGTTGAAGCCATTGCCTGCAAATTCTAGAGAGACGCTGCAACTCTGATCGCATCGGAAGATGCTCAAAGTTAAAATGGGAATGTTGCAAAAGCAGTCGGAGCACTGCTTGTTTTTTTATTATCAGAATTCGTTGAGAGTCATAGAAACTGTCACGGGGCCGTATAGGGTCCTCCGCACATAGTCCGCAGAAAACAAGTTACAACTTTCATGAATAGCAAGTGGAGATTGGTCAACGCAGAAGTTGACCACAGTCCCTAAGTCTTCTGGATTTCTGGGAAGGGCGCGGTTTCATCTTATTCACTTTCACCAAAATTCTGTCTCCGTGAAAGAACCGCCGAGGTTTCTTTCCGACGTGGATTAGTCGTAGCAGACGGTCCCACCATTGAACTAAGTGCTTTGTTCGTCGATCTTGTGCGTTCGAGTGCGGAAGTGCCGGGTGCGGCCAATATGCTGCTGTGGCATAGTATGCAACAACATTACACCGCGGGATGGGCCCAAGTTTAAATAGAGTACGGCATCAAACTTAGTTCCCCAGCTGCAAGTCGGGTCAACCGTCCGCTCGAAAGAACTGTCTTACCCGAACCACAGTCTACTCCCGCAAGCCGTTTTGTTTCTACTTATTCTTACGAGCAAGTTTCGAGGCTGTGATGGGACTATTTTTTATGGGTGGCTTTGTTTTATTTTTGTGCAGTCTGTGCCCGACTACGGTAATGGCTTTTGCCACCTGATGAGTCGATGGAGGTTGACATCATGTTGTGCCCTGCGTGGTGGTATTCGGTCTAACAGAGTTTGTCGTGAAGACGATTCGAATGGACGCTTTGTACCACCAAAGTTAGTAGGGTGGGACCCCTGGAACTTGAAATTATTGCTGAGGCACCGTCCGTCTTTCTTTTTTTTGTCCTCGGCTTCTTTTGCTATTGGGAGAGCAAAGCCAAATGATGCCAAAGTTTTGTCCATCGTTTTCTGTCAAAGGACACGAGCGGTGGTACATGAGGCAGGCAATGCAGACAAAGGAATGCATGCTTTTTTCCTAAAAGTGTAAAGTTTCTCAATAACATTTACTGAATGTGCAAAAGGGGTAAATAACTGCTATTGGGATACGCTTTTGATTGGGCCTCGACAGCGATATCGGTGAGCTCGAATCCTTTTGAGCCTTCCAGGCGAAAATCAGTCCACTTCCAGCTGGATTATGGAACTGGAAATGAGGCGGTCCAGCTGGATCCAGCTGGAATCCAGCTGGACCTCCTCATTTCCAGTTCCATAAGCCAGCTGGAAGTGGACTGATTTTCGCCTGGGTTGTCTGCTCCACCCGTTGTTAACTTTCTTACATTGGCCCCGGTGATGTTGGTTGTCTCAACCACTTTGTCCAGCTTTTTATTCTGTTGCAGGAGTTTAGTTGTTGGAAACTTGTGGCCCATCCACTGCGGACATGTTGGTGCAATGTTGTTGCGACGTCATTGGAAGTGTTTCTGAAGTGCAGCGGGGCTACGTTGCTGCAGCATTGCCGCAACATTCTTCCAAAACGACTGGAACGTCGGCAGGGTGCGACGAAAAGGTTGCCTCGGCCCAGTGGGCGGGGTTGAAAGAAGGACCTTTCCGACGGGCATTTACGACGGTCGCCCGGCCGACGTCGCCGGGACGTCCGCGAGACGTTGCCGCACGCTTCTTTTCCATTGCAAGTGCCTGCCGCCGCAACCCCTGCGCTCGGCGGCCGGTCAAGCCATGCTGGCGTGCGACGCGCACGCGCGGCCTTTATACACGGAGGCGCCATTCACAGCGGCGGCCCCCCGAGAGAGCGCATATATTTACTTAAAGAGAGTATCTTTCGTTACGTTTCTTAAGAGCTGTTTGCTGGTCATATCACTTAGTGCAAAGGTTATATGTATGTACACCCCATTACTGCGCTAGTTTGTGAGTTTCTTTTTTGCGTTTTTTTTGTCATTTCGGAGTTATCGATTGTTACAGAGTTTTAGAAGACGGGGACAGGAGGACGGAGGGTCGTCGTCATCGTCGTGGCAGCGACGTCACTTTAGTTTGCGTCTCGCGCCCGATTCCTTTATTTAAACCCGGTCGGACACACTTCAGAGATGAGAGGCTTTATTTATGTTTGTACCATTCGGGCATGCCGCACGCGCTTTGCCGATTCTTCGCCTGGCCGGGGAAGGCGGTGCATCGCTTCCGTCGCCGACATCGTTGTTTTTCTTTGGCCCGTCGCATGGACGACGGGGCGTTGCTTGACGACCGGTGAGGCAAGCGTGTCTTGCTTTTCCTCTGTTTGTTTTTCGAAAGGAGCTGGCTCCTTTTCTTGCGCGTCGCCGTCGTCCTAGGAAAGTATGATGCGGGACATGTCGCGTCTCTCGATTGCAGCAGTGCCTACCTCTGACCGTTGTGTTTGGGCTTTCGGCCCCCCGCAGTGCCCTTAGTCTCGCCCCGCTCCGGGAGCGGGCGGTGCTTGTAGTATACTTATACGCATACATGCAATAGACCACGAGCTAGTCCTAGCTCCTTGTCCTTTCTCTCTCTCTCTTCCTCTTTCTAACTTGCTCTTCCCGCGGGCTGTAGGCTTGCTTCGCCGGCGCTCTTCTCGCAAACCTCGGCTCGTAGTACGTGCACATCATTGGACGACGCGTGTAGTTGGAGCAGTCGCCCCTCGTAGTGTAGGCGGCCGACTTTTATCGTTTGACATTCTCTCGTTCCGCTTCGCATCTGGCGTAGGATTACTTTCTTCTCCGGTCCCCAGGGATGTAGTTCTTAGTTTTGATTGGCCACGTCGGTCGTGGCTTCCCTCAGTATTGGTTCCCTCTGGAGCGATGGCGGACATGAATTGAGCTTTTGAAAGCGGGCTTCCATCAGCGTGGGTCTTTGCCTCTCGTGGCAATGTCAGTGGAATTTGAATAAGAAGCGAGCGTTCTAAGGCTTACCTGGGCATCTCGTTTTCTGGTATTATTATCTTGGTGGGCATCTCGCATGTATCTAATCGTGCGTCGTTATTGTGTTGACCTTCTGACACTGGGCATTTTTTTTTCCGCTTTTATTTGTTGTTGTTTACTTCCGTTATGTTGTTTTTTACACATTTTTGATCCATTGAAGCAACTTAAATTTAAAAACTGGGCAGTATATTTTGTTGCAAGAGTGATGACGCTCAAGAGTGTCCTAACTACCGTAAAATACAGCAGAAGCACCCACTATTAACATTTCCCAAACTTGGGAATTCTGCAAACTGTACGTGAACCACCCAATTTGACTGTACAAGCGCACGTGTCTAGATTAACCCAGTTTTGAGTAAAAATGGGGTGTCCACTCCCCGGCATTTTACGGTACGTCTGCTCATCGGGCCTGGCTATGTTCTTGACAGCAGTTGACCCATTAGAGAATGCGACAACAAAAACGTGCGTCTTTTGCAATGGCGGTCGACGAGACGTGACATTACAGTTGCCCAAAATCTAATGTCGGAACGATTGCGGTAAAATTGCACTGCACGAAACGTGTCTTAACTGATCAACTGTCTGTGAAAAGGGACTTTCATTGATGCTTCCCTGTTTCTGGCCATCTACCTCTTGTTGGCGTGTGCCAGAGGTTTCTATCATTCAGTGTGTAGCTTCCTGGGGACTGTTTAAGTTTCACACCCAAGCTCTCCATCGCTAGCCCGATATTACGAAATATTCAGTTTCGCAACAAAGCTTGTGCGAAGGCAACCTAATAACGAAGTCCAGGTGCCGGTTCGTTTCGTCAATTTCGCCCCATTTCTTCGCTTCCACGCAGCGAAATAGTTCGCCTAGTCCTTCCAGCAGTCACCTTCTTCTCGTAGCTGTAATTAAATCCGGGGCTGGCGCATTCTTTAGTTTTTTTTTTTTTTTCTCCGGCCTGGCACGCAGATGAAGGAGCCGTTTCCTGTACATACCAAACTCCGGAGGGCATTTTCGAGACTACTTATTCCTACGTTGTGTAGCATTTTTGGCAGGGGGAGAATGCGGCACTGACGGCTACGGGGATACGACCTCCTCCCCCGAAATGGTGCAGCTCTGGTGCTGGTAACACCCAGTCTTGTTCCTCGTGTTACGTGTACACATGCTGTTTCCTCTTTTTTTTTTTTATTGGTTGGATTTTAGATGTTTACCAGACGTCTCATAGTTTTATTACCTGTTGTGTCGTTTGTTTTTTGTTTTTTTAGCGTAGTGCTTGGTTGTGTGTTGCGCACAGATGCCTTGCAGTTGTTGTTGTTGACGCTTTATATTTTTTTGTTTTCATCTCGTCGTTTTTGTATATTAGTCCGGAATCTCCTTTTTCCAGAATCTCTCCATTTCCTAAGAGCGTTAAGCAAAGTATACGGCGCATTACATATATAAATATATATATATATATAAATACACTGAGGCATTCCAAGGGGGGTAAGGGGCTATGTTTCTAGTCAAATAATAATAATAATGCAACTTTGCTTGCCTGCCTGTAGCAGTAAGCTATACCTGATGTGACGCTTTCTCACTGTGTTTGTCGGTACTTAAACTTCCTAATTTTTGTCGTCCTTTTTTTTTTTTTTGCGGGAAGTGGTATTTGGCGGTGCTGTTGACTGTTGCGTGCAATGCCTGGCCGCTATGCGCACAGGGGAACTTGGAATCTGGCAGCCTGCTCTGCCTGCCACCATTGCATAGAGCCACCCACGTTTTACCTTTTGCCGATTCATTCTATCGCCTCTTCAAAATTTGGGGTCCAAAGTACGGCGCAAGTTTCATCAGCGGACGTGTGTTTGTCAGGCGGCGCTTCGACAGATGTTGGTTTGGGAGATGCGTCAGAGGTGTTAGGCTGTATCCCAAAGCCTGTATTGGTTCGTCCTACGAGTATAATAGGGAAATCTTTGGGTTGCATTGTCTCACCTTTTGTTTCTAATTATAAAGGGACAAAAATAAATGTGTATTTTTTTATGCAGTAACTAAAAATGCTAAGATGTGTTTTTTTTGTTTTTTTAAAGATTTTTTTTTTGCTGTGCAGCCTTTTTTTCACATTTGCGGCACGCCTCAGAAGTTCTCGCTAAAGGACGACCTCCGGTCATGTTGTTTTGAGCGTTGTGGATTTTTTAAAAAGATGGTGTCTAGGTGGCCTTTTTAGGCTTTCTTTTTCACACGCGTTGTCGATGCTGGATTTCTATAAATTGCTCTTCAAAGGTGCTTACTGCTCCTCAAAACTATGTTGCCTTCACCGTTGTCTTCAAGCGTTTTTTACGGAAAGTGCTTTGGCCTCATTCTCTCGATGCGAGATGTCAGTACGTCTTCATAACGTGTGCTGTGGGGACCGTTCCTGTGTCCACCTTGGTCGGCTATTCAATGGCGGATGACCTTTAACCGATGGTCCTCTGTAGCCATGGGCCCATGGAGAGGCCACATGGGTCCCTAGACATTCTGACCCACTTGGACTCTATGTGTAGGACCTGCAAAGGCCTACACTTGGTGCTCCTTCGGGAATCTGTTTTTTGAGCTCAAGTTCACCAAGTGAGCCGACAGTGACGCCGGAACCGTCTCCAGTACACCATTCCTCTTCGTTCTGTCTGCATTGGGCAGCTGGTCCACAACTTTCGTTTTTTCTCGTACCGCTCGTGACGTCCACTTGTTTGCGCTCACCCGGGGCTCTACGGTACACTGTGTAAGATAGGTTTCGACAAAATGCCTGTTTCTTGCGCACCGTCATGCGTCGGAAGAAAAAGAAATTGTGCCTTGCGTGTAGCGTTTAGCGGCGCCGCTCAAAGTCTCCCCTTTTGCACCCAAACGGGTTGGGGCATGTCTCTATGTTGTTGTTGTTGCTGTTGTCATTCTTGTTGTTGCGTTTTTCTCTTTACGAAATTGTTTCCTGCGTACGTACCACAGATTGGGTCCCCGCATTGATTTGGGTTCCCGGCATGCCTCTCGAATGGCATTTCTGAGGTCTTTTGGGAGAGGGCGGCGTTTTGGGCGGTGCAAGATTAAAGATGTCGACTAGTACAAATGCAAGCACGATGCCAGTTCAGAACAGGATGACCAGACGGGTGAGCCAGCTGGTAAAGTTTCGGCTCGAAGACCGTTGTGGCTCACAGAAAATGCACGTAGAAGAGAGCGGGATTTGGTGAAGCACAACTGCACGCTGAAGCTGTCCTGACCTGCAGAGTTGCCGCTGTTATGCGGCCCGGTTCCCACTAGAGCCACAAACAGAAACAACCGACACCGACAAGCCTCAAGCACATGCAGCATGCACGCAAACCCATCTTCGGCAGGCTTGCAGTCGCTCGTCATCACTTCACCAGCACCGAGAGGCTGTAAGCCTGCCAAAGCTACCCTGGTGTGCACGCTGCACGTGTTTGGGGCTTGTTGGTGTTACTTGTTTTTTTTTGTCGCTCTAGTGGGATTCGGGAATTGGCGTTGTCCTCTTCTTTCATTGGTACAATTTATGTAATCCTTCCCGAAAAAAAAAAGAAAAAAAAAGCAACCTCTGATCTGGACGCAGAAAGGGCTACGGGCTAAATTTTGTATTTGACTCTCGTTCTTTGTTTTATTCTGGGTTTTTTGTCACATTTTCCCCATATTTTGTCAGTGCGGTCTTTTTCTGTTAGGTGAATAGTCTGCTAAAACTTTACAGTTGGCACGACGAATAAGCACCGATGGTTGCCAAATGGATCAACACCATCTCGCTTGTTGCTAAGGGGTAAGACTAAAGCCTGAACAGCAGGTCAGTGAGCTGTGTTTATCACATCTTCATTCAATGTTTGTTGGCTGTTGGTCCTTGTGGGACCTTACGAGGAGGGATGGCAGGCTTTCATTGAGCTGAAGGGGAATCTGGTTAATATTCCTGTCAGACTCCCTAAAACTCCTTTTCAATAAATTTCCTTTCCGCTAAAGGAGCTGCTGACACTGCCGGCAAGACAATATTTACCGCCGATATTGATTTCTTTGGGGCTGGCCACACGAAGTTCAAACCAAAAAAAAAAATATTCTAAAACTTTAGAATCGTTAAAGACATTACAAGTTTGTTTCTTTTGCAAAAAAAATGTTTTGAAATGCAAATAATTTAAATAAATAATAAAAAAGGAAACATTCGCAAGAAGCTTCTGTGCCCTAGCCGGACACTGGCAACAACGACAGTATACTAAATTTACAGTTTACTAGATTATTGCCTGGTTACTGAAACCTAGAAATCATTGCAAACCTGTATTTTCCTATAGTTAAAATGAAAAATTATTTATATCCTAGTTTAATGCAAGGGTAGTGAGCATGCAGGCAAGTTGTTGAATACCCCGAGACGCGTGAGGAGGAAGATTCAGATCGTCTCTGACACAGTTAAGATTCTAATTATCAATTAAAGCTTTTCATGGGTACAGCCAACATTTGTAAAATCAGTACCGCGGTCGGTCCTTCAAAGTTCTTACGGCAGGGAGACGAAATGCTGCTTCAGCTTGACTCCAGTGTCGTTAGTGTCTGCTGTCAAGAGTACTTCCTTCATACTGAAGGACGCTAGTGAGCTCCTTTCCCGAAAAGGACGCTTTAGTGGAAGGAGCATTTACGGTGCCGTGTCCTTTTTTAAGAGGCAGGTTTTTCTACAAAAGGAGTTTAGGCAGTCCTACTGACAAGGGTATTATATGTGCTGGGAAGCTTGGTGTGCTTGACTACATTAGTACAAAGTTTGTGCAGGAAGAGTTGCAAATCAGCTGATGCAAGTTGAAGGGTTCAAACGAAAATGCACCAAAAAACCCAAAAATCAAGCTTTCTTCCTTTTTTTTAAATCTGGCATTATTGTGTATGAACATTTCTGCCTGACACACTAATGTCATTTGGCTTGTCTGTGCTGTGATTGGGGTGCCATTATCAGTGAAACTGCATTTATGGTTTGCCAGTTTGTGAATGCAGATATCTTGGAACTCGTGATTTTACGATTTGTCAGGACTGTCTATTTACAAGTATACCTGCTTCACTAGCAGCCTCTCAGTTTGCCTGCGTGACAAACTATTGTATGATATTATCTACCATGTGTGAAAGCAGTGCTTAAAGCAGTGAAACAGCTACATACGGAAAGCATCGAGAGAGTTTTCAAACTTTTTGGTAGTAGTATCTATGAATATTATAAGGTTTAAAATTCCCGTTCAACATAACAAAACACTGTTTGGGACTTTTTATTTATTTATGGGCCAGGCACGCATTAGCTGCTAGCTTGACCACTATTACGCAGTGCTTTTTCTTTTCTTACGGTGGCTAATAAACTTAAATATAATTAATGGAACCACTAGTTTCTGCTTCAGTGTCCAATAATTTGCCATATTTGTTCCCCTGGAAACTTTCAAACCAGGCTTTTGCTTAGTTCATGTGGCAAAGAAGGGGACAATGCCTCCGGTATGGCATCTTTGCTGCTTGTCAGGAGCAACTTTACGCGTTTGGAGGTGCTCACAAGGTTGTTTCTTCGAACAGCAGGGGGAAGCGTGCACTTTCACAATGACTTGTGCGTGCCGAAGGGTTGGAAGGAACCATAGCGCCAAGCTGCCAGAACAGTCCTCCGATGGGAAAAGACAAATGTAAAGCAGCCGTGCACAGCTGAGATGCCAGACCGCTCTGGTACCTTGTTCATCCTGTTCAGGAGCCGCAATATTTAATTAAGAGCCGCACCAACCTACGATATGTCCATGTTCCGACGACGAGTCTCCGTGGCATGCGGCGATTTTCTAGGATCCTCGCATTTTCCTCGGTCGTCAAATCACAAATGGCTTTTTTCCTTTAAAAAAAAATCTAATCCTTTACAGGACGAACCATAAAAACCACCGAAAACCTGCAAATGCAATCGTGTAACATACCACCAACCTAGATGCTGTGTCCCTTCATCAATTGTTGAGGTCTTTTTTTATTACTGTCGCATTCATTTTGTGCGAGACATTTATTGTTATGATCACTGTTTCTTCGACCATGCAAGCCCTTCTAACAACTTTGTTGCCGATTCACCAGGTTGTGCTTGTACAGACGTCAGTTGAATCGAGTAACCCTCGCAGCTTGAATGTAGATTAGCAATGGTAGGACGCTAGGCGAGTGAACTGGTAAACAAAATGTACATGGATTGCGTGGCGTTATGGGCGCTTCGGGCGCCTAGTGGTGTACTGTAAACTTTTAAATGGCTCCACAGACAACGATAAGAAAACCGGGACCGATCAGTTTTTGGCTAGACTTGCCCGCAGACTAAAGGAAAACACTGCTCCAGCGTCTTTTGGAGAGTTAGTGCATAGCTGTTACTGCAATGTTTGGAAAGCTGGCACCTTTCTGCACTGTCATAAGAAGTCCTGGAATAGGTGTAAACCCAATTCTTCAGGCATACTACTTGTACCATGCCGACATTCAGCAAAGTTTTCTCCCTGACGTACTGCAATACATCTTGTTGTTTGGGTTTGTTCTTCAGGCATGACTGGCTAATCTGGAGTGTTTGCGTTTGAACTACAACCAAGAGACACCAAAAGCCTGGGCAGTCCATGTTTCAAAATGTAACACCACCTTTGTGCAAGGGAAAATGACTTGCCTACCTATAACGTTCGGGCATTGCTTTTCTGAAGCATCTAATGAATGCCATAAACAGTATGTTGTAAAATGTTAAAGGGGTAAGCTGACTTGCCATAAATTAACAGGTTTACTAGACATTTTGTTCCGGGACCATAGTGAAGATCTTGTAAACATGACGCCCCGACTTTTGGAACACTTGCGTGTACACTGTTTCATTGGCGATGCCTCCTGAATTACAAGTGAAGCATGAAAGAACCTCTTTGTCAGGGATTGTTGGTATCTTTATAGTTGTTTTCAAATGTAACCTGCTAGAAAGATCGAACAGGAGGTGCAGGCTTTCCAAGCAGCATAGTCTCTTTCCTGTAATAAGTAACCCTCACACAGGCACCATCCCTTGTCCCCTGCTGGTATAAATTCATCCGTCCATATCTGTCTTCATTCAGGCAGGTTACCATGGTTTCGGTATGGTTTAGAGCATGTAGTTGTTAGAACAAAGGCCGAAAAAAGTTGTTTTTGTTTAAGACTAGAGCATGATGCATAATCCTGCGCCACAACTACACTGGGAGCTTTTTGGTCTGATCCAGGTCGTCCGTTGAAGCCGCAAACTGTTGACAAAAGAGGGCGGTGTGCCTTGGGAATGCGCTTCCGCAACAAAATGTCAAATAAAAGCACTTCTCAAAATTAAAAAAAAGTTGCATTTTCTTTAGGTGTGACGCAATCACCATAGTTGTTCAATTGAAGGCCACCTGGAGGGTGCTCGCTGTGGCACTGGTATCAAGTGGCATCATGGACTCGTGCGAGCCATGTCCTTTGTCTTTGGTGGCAAAACTGAAGACTGGTAGTGTGGCCGGACACTTGCTGGCCCTTTTTGGTCTCTGATGACCGCACTGAAAATGAGCTGTATTGGTCTGGCACTAAACTTCAAAACGTCGCCAAGCAATGGGGGTCGTCATAGGCGTAGACTTCGGGGGGGCATCGGGGCTCGTGCCCCCTTCTTTACCGGGTTCGGGCCATGATCCTTACCGAGACGATGTTTACGTGCCATGTAGCGAGCTTCTAGAAGTGGCATGTAAACAAAATAACACCCACGTTGCCTTTATTGACAAGATACATGGGAAATGGTATCCCAGCGTGCTTTCGTTAGCTTCTATCTCCAGTTCTGGCGAAAAGGTAACGCGCAGCACCCCCCCCAGGAAAATGGAAAGTCTACGCCGCTGGTGGTCGCCATTTTCTGGGTATGAAGCATGTGATTGAATCTGAGTGCTTGCCGGACACTGACACATCCCTTGTTTCCAATACATCCTCAGAGTGCATGTCCAAACAATGGCAGCATGAGCCACTAGATTCCACACTTTTGGGAAGTGTTTCTTGCTAGTCACGTTTCTGTCTGGTGACCAAAGAGAAAATGGCGCCTGGGCGGACACTTGCTGGCCGCGTTTCTTACTCTGGAGGTCGTGCTGAAAATGTGTAGTTGGTGGCCAGATTTTGCAGACTATGTTTTTGCCTCCAGTGGCAAAGTTAAAAACAGATTTCCAGTGGCGAGGCACTTGACATGGCCATGTTCCTTACTCCTGGCCAAGCTGAAAATTAGTAGGTGGCCAAACCTTTCAAACTTTTTTGTCTCCGGTGGCCATGCTAAACCCGGATAATCAGTGGCCGGACACTTGCAAGCCATATCTTTCTTACTCAGGTCAAGCTGGAAACAAGTAGTAGATGTCCTAGCAAGAATTCCGATAGAGAAAACCGGTAGCCGATCGGTTTATTGACCAATAGGTGTACCGGTCAATAGGTGTGTCGGCCTATTGGTGTATTGGCCTATTGATGAATCGGCCTAAGGGTATATTGGTCCATCGACATATAGGCCATCTGCATGAGCAGATGGGGTATGGTGGTGCCTTTATACATTTTATTAATGGAAATAGGGTCTTGGGGTACATTTTCTCTTTTCATAAAGCAGGGGTGCCAAAAACGCGAAATCGGTCGAAATCGCGCCAAACTGCGCCAAAGTAAGTAAAAAAAAGTTTGCGGCGACGCTAGATTTAGCAGGAAACGAGAGCTTGGTTGGAAACATTCAATCTCGTCGTAGTAAAGTGCACGACACGGGTACAGGGTGGCGCAAGCAACCGCCGGATTCGAAGATTTCAGCTGTAGTATCCTTCTATACCTATGATACGTGGTCTTTTCACGATTTTCTACCACAGTGTTTCACTACTTTCCGGTGTCATTTCTGACTGCATGCTACCGGTATGCAGTCAGGCGGTCTCGCTGTCTGGCCGCGGGGGTACGATGCACGGCCTATCAAGATGAGCTAGTATTTCTTTCGTTTTGAGAGTAAACCTTTTCTTAAAAGTGCTATTGAGCGCCTCCATTGTGTAACTGTTCATTCGTGTCCGTAATCTTCTCGCCAAAATGGACGGCGCCGTCGCCGTGAGTACTTTCGGTTATCCCACACGTGCTTCCAGTGCGTGAACAATCGAAGGAATCGGTCACACACCCGTATTTAGCGTGCATGTGCTGCTCATAGTTTTTCTACCAATTCACTATTTACCTTGTGACTCACTTTTGTGGCGAATTTTTTCTATCTGCACGTGCATTCTACGAGCGTCCGATCGATGTCTGGTTCTAGGAAATCGTGCTTCACTGTTCATGCTCTCGAATCACCGCTTTAAAAAGTTTTGCACTACAATTGCGCTTTGGCACAAGTTCGTATAAGCTTGAGGTACTTGGTGCCCACCTAACTTTGCAACAAGCCTGTGTTTCTTGTCCTCATGTATACGCATTGGACTCGGGTTTGCCTTTTCCGTTTTTTTGGTTTTTTTTTATTTTTTATCTTGGTGCGTATCGGCGCTGATGACTTATTGGAACCAGGGAGAAAAAAAATAACGGATTAAAAAAGAAAAATAAGATTTATGTGATTTAAATCCGATTTTTTATGATTTCAGTTGCTGATAAGCGGCTCTAACATTTTCTGCTCCTAATCTGCTCCAAACTGTAGACTTTTCTGCTCCGAAGTTGCTCCAACATGCGTAAACTGCTTCTCCAAAACGAGCATTTTCTGCTCCTAAGCTGCTCCAAAATCCAGATTTTTCTGCTCCAAAACTTGTTTCACCTGTCTCACCCCTGATAAAGGCATCTGGATGCTGTACACTGTCACAAACTGAGTCTCGAATAAGCCAGATCAGAATGGCATACTTCTTAAAATCCTGAAATGAGCAGCAGAACAAACAAAAAAGTTAATTGGTGGCATGGCAAAGGTGGAGGATGATGTCGCCACAAAAATTGATTAAGCTAGGCTAAAGCCATTTGATAGATGACTGGAGCATGCTGGAAATTTAAGACCAAAAAAAAAAGAAAATTAAAAGGCTGGATTTCCTTTGTTCTCTCTCTTCATCATAAGCCCAACTGCCTTCAAAACTTGTCAGGCAAGTGTCAACCTTCCGGAGAACCTTGAAATTAAATAATGTCAAATTAATATCAGCTTTATGTTTGTGAAGTTCCTAACAAGGCTTCATTTAGTTTACTCAACAAATACATAGGTATGAAAACCCAGATCAATTCTGGAAGGTCAGGGGACCGAAGATTGCCCTAACAGTACCATCCAGTCCACGTCCATAACTTCAAAACAAAAGAAGGCTATCCTCTTGAACCATTTGGACTCCAAAGACGTGGCTCTGCACGAACCGAATTCTAATGGTATATTCGGCTTGTCACTTTCGAGCGCTCCAATCACCCGAGTCGGAGCTACCAGATCCCGGGCGCCTTCGCATCGGAGCGAGAGAATCGGCGCGCCCAGCCGAACGCTCTTCTACTTTTCAGAGCGGCAAGCCGAGCGGATAGAGGGTCGCCTGTGCCACGAGAGCCGTATATGTAGAGAGTTTGGTCAATGGGAGGCGCGGGCAGAGCCAGGGCGTGCGTCAGACTCGGAAAGAGGGCTTGGCATGCTCTCTTGACCAACCAGAAGCCGAAAAGAATCCCCTAGCGGTGGTAGCGAGAAACAGCTCTGATCAAAGGTCTATGTTCGTAAATGGTTTTAATAAGCGCGTAAGAGTGAAGTGTAGTAACTCTTTGTGGTTGAAAATAGGGTGCACGTGTGCGCCGCTCAACTCTGTTTTGCTCGGACAGAGTGTGACCGCTCGGACGGCAGATTCCCGGCCCTCGGCGCTTGGCGTACGGATTATGTCGATCGTTCCGCTTGTCGCACTCTTCCACCATCAATTTGGATGAGCGTGATTGAAACATCACGTGTACCATATTTTCAGTCATCGAGAGTTACTCCAATGCAGTTATCAGGTTTGTTTCTCGCGACCACCGCCAGGGTATTATTTCCGGCTTCTGGTTGGTCACATTCGAATTTCTGAAGACGCCCTGGGACACGCCCAGCCCGCTTTCGGCCAATGGCGCCTCCGCATTTGTCTCCTATACTTCCCAACGAATGGCCAAACTCTCTACATATACGGCTCTGCTGCTACAGCCAGAGCCGTATATGTAGAGATTTGGTCAATGGAAGGCGCGGGCAGAGCCAGGGCGTGCGTCAGACTCGGAAAGAGGGCTTGGCATGCTCTCTTGACCAACCAGAAGCCGAAAAGAATCCCCTAGCGGTGGTAGCGAGAAACAGCTCTGATCAAAGGTCTATGTTCGTAAATGGTTTTAATAAGCACGTAAGAGTGAAGTGTAGTAACTCTTTGTGGTTGAAAATAGGGTGCACGTGTGCGCCGCTCAACTCTGCTTTGCTCGGACAGAGTGTGACCGCTCGGACGGCAGATTCCCGCCCCTCGGCGCTTGGCGTACGGATTATGTCGATCGTTCCGCTAGTCGCACTCTTCCACCATCATTTTGGATGAGCGTGATTGAAACATCACGTGTACCATATTTTCAGTCATCGAGAGTTACTCCAATGCAGTTATCAGGTTTGTTTCTCGCGACCACCGCCAGGGTATTATTTCCGGCTTCTGGTTGGTCACATTCGAATTTCTGAAGACGCCCTGGGACACGCCCAGCCCGCTTTCGGCCAATGGCGCCTCCGCATTTGTCTCCTATACTTCCCAACGAATGGCCAAACTCTCTACATATACGGCTCTGGTATTCTGTCATCCATCCATCCGTCAATCCTTGAAAAATGGCAGCCATCAACGCGGACGGTGATTAGGTCAACGCATGCCAGCCGTGCCAAGCGGAAGTTCCTGCGAAACTATAAAAACAGACCAACAATACAGCTTGAAAACTCTCGTACTTTTGTTCTTACCGCTTCGTCCGTGTAGGTTCGCACTATACACCTTTCCAAAAAAGACTCGACCCCAGGGGCAGCAAACCGTTTTCGAGCCCAGTCACTGGGTTTGAGGCTAGGCTCTCACCGGCGTCCCTGCTAACCCTAACCGAGTGGAGCTGTGATTTCGATAGGCGCAGCCTGCGTAGGTGCAGTTTTAAACACTGCTGGCGGATAAATTCTCATCTTTTCCCGCTGTATTTTGTGTTTCATGGTGCATGCATTTTCCCGAGGTCATTGAGAAAGCATTGTACCACATTTGAAAGAAAGAAAAAAAAAATCTATTTACTATTTTTGTTGGGTACGCGCGCGACAGAACGAATGCGACTTGAATGTATAGTTCTAGTTTTTGTGTTTTTTTACGATAAGTTTTGACGGCTCCGCGCGATTCGCCGATTGACAAACGACAAAGCGCTTAGCTGTCAAAAATAAATTACAACAGAAGAGAGCCGAAAGGCATGCATTTGTCACGCTCACAAATAACGTGTTTAGCGATGAACAGGACACAGACATACAATTTAGAAAGTGTTAACATTCGAACAATATATTGTACGTACCACACGATGCAGCGTTATCCGAAAAGAATTTATTTGAGAAAGATCTCAAATAACACAGTCACAGTCGACAACAGTCACATCTTGACGATCGGACGGAATCCAAGATGACTTCGTTTTGGGGCACGTTTCGTGGAGAGCTTCCTTTTTTCACAACAGCACCAAGTCAAAGGATCGAACGCGACTGACCCGTTTCCCACCCCAACCCGGACAACTATTTTTGGAGATGACTGAGGATTCTACGCGGATTATCTCTGGGAGGGGGAGAACAATGTTCGCAAAATCGCGTCGAGGGTCGTTCGACGCTCTTCACCTTCTTCGTTTCCCGTGAATGTTAAGCAGAAAAGCTTGAATGGCAGGCACTTACCAGCCTTATTTCGCACAATGGAAGATAACACAGAAAGGGTACGCAGCACGCATAAAAAAAATTAAGTGGAAACTTTCAAGAGGGGCGAGAAAACGTCGAATGCAAAACCGCAAAAACACAGGTAGAGAACCGCGCTGAGCGGGTCTTCACAGCTCCAAGAGAGTGGCAGAAAATTTCTAGCTGATAGAGGGCGCGCGAGTCGCACCAGCCGCATCAGCATCAGCAACATGGCGGCGGCCTAGGAGCGTTTTTTGGAAAGGTGTATAGGAAGTATTCACAGGCACTCAAGGTATCGAATGACGACGCCAACAACCGACTGCGTAGGAACAACCTCCTGTTTTTCGGACTACGAGATTCACAGTCGGAGACCTGGGCTCAGTCTGAGGGGATGCTTGTTGCGTTCTGTGCTAGGGAGCTGGACATAAACATCGACCCGACTAACGTAGAACGCGCGCACAGACTTGGAAAGTATGCCGAGAACAGGAACCGCCCTATCATTATGAAACTAACCCATTTCAAAGATAAAGAACGTATTTTAGCGCGAGGACATAAACTTAAAGACACAAATTTCGCGATTCGCGAGGATTTTTCCTTGGATGTTCGCCAGGCCCGTAGCAAGCTCATCCAGTTTGCGAAAACGCAGAACACGCCTTTTAAACTTCGCTTTGACAAGCTTATCATTGGGAACTCATGTTATGCTTACGACATCGCTTCAGGAGACGTGAAAAGAACTAACCGATAGCAAACAAAGAAAAACGGACCGCGTAACGCTGACTGTAGGCAAAGTTTATCAATAAACAAATCTCGTCTAGTAATTGAGCCTCGTTGTGCAAACACTTCCCTTTCATTGTTATTCACTAATATACGAAGTGTCATTGGCCACCGTGAGGAACTTGTGGCCCTCCTTGACGACAGCAACCCTGATATTTTGGTGTTGACGGAAACGTGGTTACAACCTGATATCTCAGATAACGAGGTGTTGGCTGACAACACACAATATCAAATTTTTCGCAATGACAGAGATAATAGACGAGGTGGTGGCGTACTGATAGCCACAAACAAAAACTTGTCGTCGCGTGTCATTCAAACTGACAGCTCACTTGAAATCTTGTGGATATCCGTATCTTTACTTACCAGCGCAATAGTATTGGGCGTGTGTTATAGGCCTCCCGATTGCGACTCACTTTTCACTGAAAAACTTCATGACAGTCTGGAAAAAGTTCAACGTAGCCACCCCAAATGCAATGTTTACTTGTGTGGTGACTTCAACTTTCCAACGATCGATTGGACTGTTCCAACTTCGCCTACTCGTGAAACCAGAGCATTTATTGAGACAACCCTCTGCTTTAACCTCACCCAAATGGTCGAACAACCAACGCGCGGCTTAAACATTCTCGATCTTGTCTTTACATCTGCACCTCAAACAATCACTTCCCTTTCCTGCTCGACTGGCCTCAGTGATCATTGTTTGCTACAAATCTCTCTTTCCCTACTTTCCCATACCCGTAGTCCTATTACAAAACAAATTCGGGCGTACAACAAGGCTAACTACAGCGGAATTAACACCGGTCTCTGGTCCTTCTATGAATCCTTTTCTGAAGCCTTCTCTGCCAGATCTATTGACGATAACTGGACCTTATACAAAACAAAAATAAACGATTTAATTAATACCTTTATCCCACTTGTCAAAATTAGGTCTGATAAGAATCAGCCCTGGTATAATCGTCAACTCGAGAGCCTACGGAATAAAAAGAAAAGACTCTACTCATCAGCTAAGCGACTGGCAACAGACATCGCTTGGTCACGCTACTTCAGTGTTAACAAAGAATATGTCACACGCTTGCGACAGATAAAAAAGCGCTTTTTTAATGATGACCTGCCTTCAATACTAAAAAATAATCCCAGAAAATTTTGGCGACTCATATCACCTAACGAAAACCCCTGTGCCATACGATTAACGACTGACGAAGGCACACGTATTCTAGAGGCTGACAACCCGACGGTCCTTAACGACCACTTCGAATCAGTCTTCACCATTGAAGACACCGACAACATTCCTCCAGTTGGTGAAGTCGACTACCCTTTTATGGCGCCCATCGCTATCTCTGCACACGGCATTGAAATGCTTATCGACGACTTAAAAATATCTATTTCCACTGGCCACGACAATATAAATTCAAAAATCTTAAAGAACACCAAGGAAATCTCTAGTAAAATCCTTTGTCTACTCTTCCAACAATCCCTAGCCACAGGCCAAATTCCCACCGATTGGAAGATTGGCAAGATTATCCCGATCCACAAAAATGGTGACCGTAGCCTAGTTGCAAACTACCGCCCTATATCCTTGACGAGCGTGGCATCCAAATTGCTCGAGCACATCATATTCTCCCACACAGTATCTCATCTAGAAAATAACAATTTTTTTATGAGAAGCAGCATGGTTTTCGTAAAGGGTTTTCGTGCGAATCACAACTAATAGAATTCACTCACGACATTCACATAAACATGAACCAGTACACCCAAACTGATGCCATTTTCTTAGATTTTTCCAAAGCATTTGATCGTGTCCCTCATTGTCGACTACTCGCTAAACTCTCTTCACTTCACATTGACTCTCTTACACTCTCCTGGATACGTAACTTCTTAACGCTACGACGCCAATATACAGTATGCGGTAATTACCAATCTAACATGTCTGATGTAATTTCTGGTGTGCCACAGGGAACCGTGCTCGGGCCTCTTCTTTTTTCAATATACGTGAACGACTTACCCGATTCCATCTCGTCCAAAATACGCCTCTTTGCGGATGACTGTGTTATTTACAGGCAAATCACTAATCCCGATGATCACATAAGGCTCCAACAAGACCTAAACTCCATCAGTGCTTGGTGCGACAATTGGCTTATGTCTCTTAATGGTTCAAAATGTAAGGTAGTATCTTTCAGTCGCAAACAATCGCTATCGCTTCA
Source organism: Ixodes ricinus (assembly GCA_037355805.1). Classification (NCBI taxonomy): domain Eukaryota; kingdom Metazoa; phylum Arthropoda; class Arachnida; order Ixodida; family Ixodidae; genus Ixodes; species Ixodes ricinus. The sequence goes on along the minus strand of JAZHYW010021169.1, from coordinate 73,876 downwards.
TTCATATCTTTTGTACAACTCACCCCTCTCAGTCTCAACCTCTTACAAATACCTTGGTGTTCATCTCTCTGACAACCTATCCTGGTCTAACCACATCGACGCCATTACAAGTTCTGCATCCAAAACACTGGGATACTTGCGACGCAACCTTTTCTCTGCACCCCCCATCTACGCAAGTTGGCATACGAGACCTACGTTCGCCCTATACTTGAATTTGCTTCCGCTGTATGGAACCCCCACCAGAAATACCTTATCAATCAGATCGAAAGCATCCAAAATCGTGCAGCTCGTTTTATAACATCTACCTACTCTCGCCAAGCAAGTGTCTCCTTTCTTAAAAACTCTATCCTCTTACAACCACTTGAAATACGTCGCACCGCTGCCCTTTTATGCATCATTCATAAATCACGCTATTCTAACCCTAACGTTATCGCCCCCCTGCTTGAGCCTCCTAACCGAACATCTCGTCGTTTAACTAACAGCCGAAGTTATAAGCGCATTTTTGGTCATACATCTGCCTTTAATAACTCCTCACTACCACGCGCAATCATGCACTGGAATTCTCTTCCCGATCACATAACCGCACTTTCCGACCCTACAGCATTCCGAGTAGCTGTCTTAGATTTTTTAACTACTATTTAGTTTTCGATTACAGTGATGTTCTTGCCCACATAATGAAGTGTTATATGTGCTTGGACCCTACAATTTGTATGATGCATAATTTTGTTAAAGTGTTTTTTCCAGTTGTGATATTGCTATCCTGTTGGTACTGTTCTTTTTTTTCTCTTTTAAGTGTTGACTATACTGTAACCTGACCAAATCCCCCCTTGTGTAATGTCCAGTAATGGACCTTCAAGGTATCATAAATAAATAAATAAATAAATAAATAAATAAATAAATATTTGTGGTCGCTGTTGAAAGCGCATGCTCAGGATGAGCTCACATTAATAGCCTGCTAAGACCGGCACTGTCGATGGTGCGGAATGCACGTTGCAAAAGAACTGTAGAAGCTCACCATCAGCCCGCGCTCAGCATTCGCGCACACAAATATGGCCGCCAGTGAATATTCCCTATATGTAGAAACATAGGCCTTGACCTTGGGCACCGTACAAGGTGCGTCAAACAACTCGGCAAACTTCGCTTCGTAAACACGGCTCTCGTCGTCGCCGTCCGAGCTGCTGGTGTTGTCGCTGTCTGCTAGCTTCACCAGCAGCACTGACGGTGCCACCCCTAACATTAAACGTCTTCGTTTCAACGACATTTCACCTCAATTTGGGGAGCACAACACAACGGTGACGGCGTCGAGACTGACGGCTGTTTTCGCAGCCCTCTTTCTTCGGTGTAGCTGCGTTCTCGCCGTCCGCTTCCGACACATCAAAATGGCGGAATGGCTGGAGTCACGTGACCGGTCGGCAGCCAGATCTCTCGTGCGGCTCCCACTCAGACTTGTACGTAATCCGTTACAAGTAACGAAATTACTTGTAATCCCTTACATTTATCCAGTAATTTAGTAACGGAATAATTACATACATTTTCTAGAGTAATTTTAAAGTAATTCCCTCACATTTTTTACGTAACTGGATTCCTTGTAATCCGTTACATTTTTTTCTGGACCCCCCCCCCCCTTCTCTAAAGGAAGGGTTGTTTTTATTTTGGTAAAGTCGAGCGCAGTGACACTGTCACGCGCAAAGGGAAGGCTTTGCACCCTTCAGTTCCGCAAGCCTTTTTTGTTTGCAACACCAAGCTCATAAATCTATTTTTTTAGACCTGAACAACAATGTCGAAAACCCAAATAAACATATCTACAAAAAAGAAAAGAAAAAGAGGGGGGGAGGGGGGCAGTTATATCTGCTTTTTTCAGTCCTTTTCTTTCGTGATTGAAAACGGGGAGAGGAGGACGCTGTAGTGATTGTGTACCTCTTCGAGAAGCTCCAGACGGTAAGTGCACAGACAATAATTAACAATGTCCGTCTCGATTATAGTGACTACGACCATTTTCATAATGTCACAACACGAGACAACACTCAGTCTACCTAAAATCCAGTAAAAGAGATGGGATGTATGTGCTGGCGCCACAAGCAGACTCGTCCGTTGCTGCACACTTATCATCTTCTCGAAAACAGGATATATTTTTTTCTGTTTCTTTCTTACTTATTTGACCCTGTTTTAAAAGCTCTTTGGTACTTTTTCTAGTCCAACTTCTATGGTTGGCCCACTTTACTTGTGAATTCCAGCCAGGTTATCTGCATCTCCAGTCATCTTTTTTGTGAGTCAGCTTTTTGCGAGCACTTCGAAAATGGTAATAGTCCTCCCTTTCTCCTTCTTCCTGTTTTTCCCCCAGCAGGACGCATCTTATCTGAAGCAGATATTTTTACAAATAAACATAATAGTGGCTGACGTAGACTTGATATTCTGCGCTGGGAGAGAGTAAACTCAGTGGAACCACAGCGCGGCTTGCTAATACTCGCCTATCGCTGCTGGCATCAGCGGACGTCTATCTGGAGAACACCAGAGTAAACTGCAGTCGATTCGTGCTCCGTGCGTTTGAACGGTACCAAGAAAGGATACGGTAAACGTGCGTTTCTTTCATTTGTTTAACCGACGTTCTAAGTAATTGTTGTTATGAGTGTCCTTCTTTTTCGATTACTTATATTTATTTAATGGAAACTTTTTTTCACCAATCTCAACCGAGGTTTGACCTGTTCAGAACCAAAGGAAGAAGAATACGAGTCAAACCTTATTTACTATTTGAGTATCACCTCAATATTTACCGACTACGTTTCACTATTGTCTGGCAATATATGCCGGTATAGTAAGATGGGCATATATCAATTCTTATTCTTAGTTTTGGATAATGATGATTCATGCGAGATTGGAGTAATTTTAATCAATCGGTCAAACGACTCATGTAACGATACCTACATATCCGCCGTTGCCTGTGCTCAAATGGAACAGGCTGCAACAATAAGAAATTGAATAACCCTTCTCTTTGCTTTGAATTGAAGATAATATTGTTACAAGTGCGCCACGAAAGTAACGGATTACTTTCTGGGGTAACAATCACTTACTTTATGGCAAGGTAATTGTGATCGAATAAATTGCAATTTAGCCTTGAGTAGTTGTAAATGTAATTCCTTACTATTTTTCAGTAACGTGTACAAGTCTGCAGTCCACTTCCAAGTCAGAGCGCCTCAAACCGCTCCGATTCGGAGGACAGCGAGAGTCGGAGCTTCGAGAGCGCTCGAAAGAACCAGCCGAATATACTTGAGCGCCTGGCATCGACCAGTCGAATGCACACCGGCTTTTCAGAGCGCTCCAAGAGGCTGAAAAGCGACCAGCCGAATATACCATAAGGAAGTCTAACTTTTCAAATGAAATAAACTATGATCAATGTAATCGATGTAATCGTTGGACAATTTTAGCGCACGCTAGCGCTAAATTTAGCGCTTGCGTTAGGGCACGCTACGCAAGAGAGTTTTAGAATGAGTAAAGCTATACGCACGAGCTCGTGCATCGTGATCGGAAATAGCTATACGCACGACGAGGAAAGCTGATGCCATTTGGGTCACCCTAGAGTCACTGTATGGGTTCCCAGAGTAACGAAACTCCGAAGGTTCGTTCTAGAACCGTGGCGCGGCGCTGAAACTGAAACCATGGCGCCGCCATCTTGGGTCCACGCGTCGACGGGGGTTAAAGCGTGTTGAAGGAGCTGGTTCATTGCGCGATACGCGTAATGAACCAGCTGTAATCGGCACTCACCTCACAAAGCTTGCTTGTTGCAGTGGGCTTGAAATCTTTCCGTTTTACTATGGCCAGCCAAGCCCTCTTCCTCCGTCTTGCAGTTGCGTTCTTTCTAAGCGGGATCCGGAAGAGTCTCTTTCCATCCTCCGACCTGCTGCTGCACGCAAAAGCGCAACAAGCAGGCATTGGGCCACCAAGTACACAACCTCCTTGTTTTTGACGTCGGTAACCGCGTGGAAAAGACGGCGCGTAAACGCGCGTTCGATGAGAAGTTATTTGCTGGACCCAAGATGGTGCGATTAGAGCCGCTTGAAGCGCTGATGGAGGCGAGTCTAGCGGTGCTTGTGTCACGTGATCGCTACCGTCCAATGATGCTCACCAAGCCAAAACATGATCGGCTAGAGTGAGTATGTTGTCGGCAAAACGCAAAAAGAAATGGAAATGCGTTACTCTGACTCTAGGTCACCCTTTTCGGACGGCGCGTGTATCGCTGAGGGGGGGGATGGGGGGGGGGGGGGGGCGTGTTAACCACCCACCGCCTCCGCCTGCGCGCGCCTCTTCGCGGCGACAGTGTGAGGCTGCTAATTACAAAACTATTAACCCACTTGGCACCCCTAGAGTCAGCGGCGTAGACTTTCCATTTTTCCGGAGGGGGCAGGCTGGGATTTTTCGCCAGAACTGGAGATTGAAGCTAACGAAAGCACGCTGGGATTCCATTTTCCACGTATTTTGTGAATAAAGGCAACGTGGGCGTTATTTTGTTTGCATGCCAACATTAGAAGCTCGTTACATGGCACGTAAACAGCGTCTCGGTAAGGATCATGGCCCGGGCCCGGGGGGGGGGGGGCTCTGCCCTCCCCGGGATCTCACCAGGGGGGCACGAGCCCCGATGCCCCCCGAAGTCTACGCCTATGCCTAGAGTGCCTTCATGTTCGCTAGCGGGACATGAAGGCACCTTAAGCACCCCCGTACACACCGCTTTACGGCGTCCAGCCGGCAACCCAAGCCCCGCTGTCCCTCATTGCACCCCCGGAACGGGAGTTCCATACCAATTAGTTCAGAAAAGTTTCGTCAACATTCTTTTTTTTTTTTTCATTGTTAATTGTAAGAAAGAAATGTAAATATCGCCAAATGCTGGACAAAACAAAATGTTCGAGAAAAAAATAATAAAAAAGCCCACACTGTGAATCTAACAGGGGTCAGCTGGTCAGCTGCGTATGAAGCCGACACCTGACCACTGAGCTACGCTACCTTTTTATATCTTTATTCGGAATACAGACACATACATACATGTATTTACACATTTAAAACGAAGAAGGCTGAGCAACACTACAGCTTCGGAAATCGCGTCGTGTGTGTAGCAATTTCCGGTTGGGTAGCTGTGCAACGATTTTAACGGTGAAAGAATTGGCGTCTTCTACTTTTGTCATTGTTTATCTTGTCACAAAGGACAGAAAACACAGCTCCTTCCTTCGAAATGTTGCGATTCCGCCGCGTAATCGCGAGGCAAAATTAGAATATTCCTCGACCTGCAGCCGCGAGCGGCGGCCACGAGAGCCACGTGACATGACGTCAATGCGGGTCTTGTAGAAAGAGAGCAAGTTGTGCAAATACCTGGGTCGCTAAACTCGTCAGACACAAATTTCTTTGTGTTATGACATAGCGGGGGAGGAGCCAAAAGATTGCCGCGAAGTTTTTTTCTCACGAACCCGCAGATTCGTGTATCTTCGTGACGTTTTTCTTTCAAGGGGCGAAAACTCCCTAGCACTCCCTATGCGCCGAACAAGAGCAGCACGAGAGAGTGCGCGGAGACGACCGTGGTTCATACGTGTGACATCACGAGAAAGATTATCAGCTGCGACCTTGATGGTCTCTTAAAAGCACAGCGGAGGCTTGGGTAATTGCATTCTAAAATCAACACCGTCAAAGTCGATAGTCTGATATCGTTCTTATTTCCGCCGTTAAAGCAGAATTTACTAAAAAACGTCCCTGTCGTCCCTTTTATTTATCTCGGCCTTTTGAATTTGATCAGAGTGTAGCCCGACGTGGCTAGGTCACAACCAGCCGAATAGCATTGTCCACCTTTGGACGGATTTCGCTTCCGGGCAGTTGTCCCCCATCAGCGGGAGATAAAATCATTTTAGGATAGACTTTCAAGGATTAGCCAAACTGGGATTAATTCTGTGTTCATCAACTGAAAAAAGAGTAATGTCAGTTTGTCAATATTGACGGTGATGTTTCGAGAGCGCGAGGACACCAAGCTTTGATCGTACACAACCAAACTTTTCACCGTCGACTCGAACACGCTCCATCAAATTTGTCGTTCACAACTGATCATCCTGACCCTGACGTCAAAGTTATGAACTATAAAAGGACGTCACTGAACGCTCCTGCCAACGTTACTAGATTACCTCAGTTGTGGAACTCCCGCGGAGGGGGCACCCCCCTCACTCACTTCAATTCGCCTGGAGTCGTTCGAAGCGCCATACTACTGGGTGAAACAAGGAGATCGGCAGGCTCTTTAAATCGACCGGAAAATTCGGTTTGCTTAATCTATCGCGCTACGACTTTGTGCAGCGTTGCCTACAGATAGGTGCATTTTTTTGGTAAAATTTGCAAAGAACGAACTTACCCGAGGAAAAAGTAAAGAAAGAAGAAAGAGCTTAGCTCTATGGAAACGCAGCGACGCCACTGGTCTGCAAACAACACGGCGCCGGTTCGCACGGGAGACAAGAGATGGCGCAACGAACGCCGCCAACGAACGAGCATACGGCGCCGAGAGCCGGCACTTTAGCAGACAATCCTTTCGACTCAAAAGCGGCTCGCGTTCCGCAGGCGGCGACAGTGGCAGAAACAAAAACAGGCACGGTAACAACAAGGAACTGCAGTTCCTTGTCTGCTGAACACGCCGTCTCTCGGCGTCGTCTGCTCGTTCGTTGGCGTCGCGCACCGCTTGCGCCATCTCTTGTCTCCCGTGCGAAACAGCGCCGTGTTGTTTGCAGACCGGTGGCGTCGCTGCGTTTCCATAGGAGCTAAGCCTTTTTCTTTCTTTACTTTTTCCTCAGGTAAGTTCGCTCTTTGCAAATTTTTCAAAAAAAATGCACCATCTGTGGGCAGCGCTGCGCAAAGATCGCAGCGCGATAGGTTAAGAAACCGAATTTTCCGGTCGATTTAAAGCGGCCTGCCGGATCTCGCTTGTTTCACCCTGTATATTTTTATTTTATAACTATGCATTCCAAAGAGAACAGCTGAAGCGCCAAATGGCGATCACAACGCCGCCATTTCTCCCGCAGTGGTCACTCGAGGAACTTCCCGTGACATCTATTTTTGGCTTCAATCGGGTTACAGGGGTGCCAGACTCGTCTCCCCAGCGGATGCGCCGCCAAACACCCCCGAAGTTAAAATGCGCCTAGGTTGGGACGCGCTACCTGAAATCCCCGCTGAGGCATGGTTGTATAAAAACAATATTAATTGTGCTGCAAAACATTGAAAACTAAAAATTTTAGAAAACATCACGCGCCCCCATTTTGTACTAATCTCCAATAAAAGTTACTACAAAAGAGTTTTTTTCGTTGGTTTTTACGTGTCTATACTTCGTTTCAGCTTCCGTCCGAGCGCAGCCAAAGGCTGAGGGACGGTTCGCAACCTCGAGAAGAGCATTCCTACGCACAACGAAGCAGTCCGCAAAAGTAATTTTTTTTAAAAACAACTGTTTTGCGCGTAAACATTGCACAATATTCCGGACGTGTACTGCTGAGAATGATTTGCAACCATAGGAATGAAATATCTGAAGTTTATGTTTTTATTAATATATGTAAACGCATGTGGTTTGGTGAAAACACGTACATCCGCTGGCAACACGGCTGCAGCGCTCGGTTGTTCTGTGTGATTTCGTTCCCGTAATCGTCGAATCATGTGCTTCGCTGCTCTCCTCACCGAGTCGCTTCAAAACGTGCTTTCGCAAAGGCAGGTTTGGGCGTCAGGTGCGAGAGGTCCTAATGAATGTCTAATTTCAAATTCGGCACGAGACTCCGGCCGCGTCGTACCTTGAATGCGTTGTAAACAAGAAAAGCGTCCGGGCCACTACAATTCACTGATACGCGGCTGGTGGAAAGGACTGCGCCTCGAGCCCTGGTATATCCAGGCAATACAAGGAAACATCAACGGCCGGGTCATCGGGCACCTTGCAATGTGTACTTACATCTCGAAACTATGCCGATATGCTGAGCAGGTAGAAAGCTCGGACACATACGCCAGCGGCCAGCCTACGTACTGACATCCCCTGTGACTAAATTTCAGAATGTGAAAGGGCACTTTTAGACCTGTAGCAGACGATACCGTTGATACACCCGTAGCAGACGAAATACTCAGCGAGCGCGGGCGGCGTGGACGACCGGCGGCGCAGCGGAGTGATACAAAAGTGCAGGCGCGATCGTCTGACCTATTGCCGGCATGTCATTGGCTCCGGCCACACGTAGCTTTGGCTGCGCTCGGACGGAAGCTGACGAAATGCTGAACGATATCCCGATTCAGTTCCCAAAGCAGCCGTCCGGCGGCGCGTCGAGCGACTCCGGGCGAGTCGTGGTGAGTGAGGGGGGTACTGTTCGTGGATGCAGCGTCTATGAACAGTTCCGTAACTGAGTTAATCTAATAACGTTGGCTCCTGCACACAACGAGCCCTGGCACGAGCCTCTCTATTGAAAGTCTGTCATGACCGCTCGTAAGTTCATGGAACGCGCCCCGTTTTAATTCCAGAATCTCTAGAACCACTATTTCGAAAATTGCACTCTGTGCTGTTCCTCGTCATCGCTCAGTTGGAACGCCTCTAAGCAGGGTCGTCGAAACAGAAGAACGGGGAGGGGGACGATACAACCCCCTCCCCCCCCCAAGTGGCGTCGAAAAAGGGGGCGCAAAAGGCATAAGCGTGTAGGGAGGGGATATCGCCCCAGCCCCAGACTATAGCATTTTAGAGAGTTATAATAAAAAAAAAAATGACAGACGTTTACAGTTCTCTGTAATGTCGAATTAAAGCGCAGCTCTTGAGGAGGAGGAGGGAGTACGGAGGGGAGGGTATGCCCCTCCAACCCCCTCCTCCTATCCTGGTCCCCTCTCATTTAGCGGGGAAACCTAATTGGTGTTAAAATCACGTGACGTCAATTTCCCCTCTAAATTTAGTGAAAAAACGTCCCATAAGGCAACGCGCGGGCGGTTACGCCGACGGCGACGCCGCTCGAGCTCGAAACGGGCGAATAAGAGTTGCGCTCTAAAAATTCGGGAAAGGGATATCCCCCTTCTTCTTCACTACTACCCCCCCCCCCCTCTTTCTCTCTCTCCCGAACAATTTCTGCGGCCCTTCCTGACCCCTATAGGGCGTATTCACTGGCCGCCATATTTGAGGTCACTGTTTAGAGCGCATGCTCAGAACGAGCTCACATTAATAGGCTGTCAAGACCGGCAATCTTGATGGTGCGGGGTGCACATTGGAAAATAACTGGGGAAGCTAGCCGTCAGCACGTGCTCAGCATTAGCGCACACGGATATGGCCGCCAGTGAATACACCCTATTGAGTGTGTGTTTGAGTTGGTCATACCTTTTTTCCCCTTTCCCCGGCTTTTTCTCGCCATCCCCCCTCGCACCCTCATCTCTCAGACATTACCGACGTCTCTATACACAACGCCTGTGGGTGACCCCGGTGGCCTTGTTGACAGGGGCGGAAGATGAGCTCTAAAGCCGCGTACACCGCGCACGGCTCCACAATATCACGAAGTTCAATCTTCGCCTCGATTCCGAAGCGAAGATTTTGGCCTCAAATAACTCCTTCCCAAAGTTGAGAAACGTCACTTTGTCGTCAGCAATAACTTCCACAAACGACGATCTTGCGAGGAGAAAGTTCGGAGTATTTACGGCCCGCCTAGGTACAATCTACGTTTCATTGACTCTAAGGCAGCGTAGGGATGTAGGGACACGCGGGCGCGACGTCATCAGTGCAGCCGTTCAATCGGCTGGCCCCACGGTGTTGCTCGCGCGCGCTCCGATGAAGCTTGCAACAACTTTGTGCCTATACTTCGTTTCAGCTTGGGTCCAGACGCAGCCGATGCTATAAGCGCGAGCATGTGGCCCTGAACAGTGCTTGCACTGCACGAGCGCGCGTGCTTGGCTGGGAAGCTGAAAGGCCAGAGCTCGCGCTTGTAGCATCGGCTGTGTCTGGACCCAAGCTAAAACGAAGTTAACATTCTCGCTGGAATTTGAGCACCGAGAGAGCTTGGATGATTGGCATCTCGTCCCGCGTGACGCCAACGTCGCGAGAGTCCAATCAGCACGCTCTGCGAACTTCGTGCCCAACTTTGTGTTTGACGAGTTTAGCGACCCTGCTCGATAAAGGTAACTTTTATATAAATCTTGTCGTTCCAACGTAAATATAAATGCGTCAAAAACCTGGTATCATCGACAAAACTTTTAGTATACGGAGTTTTAGTGGGCCACCTATCTTAGATCCACAAAACCGTCAGCTCTATCTGCTACCGCGAACAGCCTCCAGAAGCCGGAGGGGACGGGTGCAGAGCCGGACGGATCGGATGGCCGGACCCGGATGAGACTTTCCTCCTTTCACCATATTGTTCGCGCTGCGCCAGCACGTGGTCACGCGGTCGCGAGCGGATGAGTTCTCGCTGCTCACTGATGGCTCTATACTCTGTTTCATACTTAGCGTGCAACGCTGTCAAAGCTACTGGCGCGAGCGCGTGGCTTCATCTATGGTTTTGTTTGCGCGAGAACGCGTGCAAATGGTCAACGAGATCAAGCCCCACGCTCGCGCCAGTAGCTTTGACAGCGTTGCACGCTAAGTATGAAACGGAGTATAGAGAGAGAGCTTTACCGGAACCCTGCGCGACCCCCATTGACGTCAGAGCGCACGTGACTCGGAAGATGGTGAAGGAGTCAAGTGGAGGGGGTGTCTGCTGAGATATTGCCGCGCGCGCAGCTGACCAAGTAGGCAGCGCGTTCGTGGCCTAACGGTTATCTCGCTTGCCTTCCACGCAAAATGCCAAAGTTTGATGCCTGGCCGCGGGTACACACATTTCTTGACTCTGTAATGGGATGTTCTGGTAAATTCGAGAACAGTGGAATGATCTACGCGCCGAATTTTCTACGCCGATTGTCCCAGAAGCCCATGCGTGTACAAAAGGGGCTCCGCGTGGTAAGCCGCTGTCAGTCTTACGCTAGCGCCGGATTCTGCCTCTTCGCCGACATCGTTGCTCGCATACGACACCTGTTCTTTTAACCCTTTGTTTTGGGCAAAAGTTCGCCCCATTAAACGTTTCTCCTCCCTGTTTATTTTTGGTTCTTTTGGTCACCACCCGTGACATTCTCGTGGAGGTGCGGGGTAGCACCCCATGTCTCTTCACGGTACCCCTCCGAGGACCCGCTCGGCAAGCCCCACGCCAAGGTGACCATTTGTAGAAGAGACAGGGCCCCGGGCAAGCCAGCGTCTCAGAGGACAACCCTCTGAGCTTGGACCACTGCCGGACAGGACAAAGAAGCTGCCGGAGCCGACGATGAACTCTACGGTCCAGCAGACGGAAAACCCACAAGCAGCATCGTCCTACGTCTTCTTGCCTGTGGTTCCCCGTGTGCCGACGCCATTCCGCGGTGAAATCTACGAGGACGTAGAATACTGGCTGCAGCACTAAGAACGTGTGGCCCGCTACAACGCGTGGACGGCAGAACAGCGCCTCCAAAACATTTACTTCGCACTGGAGGGAGCGGCAAGGCAATGGTTTGATAACCACGAGGCTTTCATTACGACGTGGGAGACATACGTGGAGGAGCTGAAGCGCACCTTCACAAACCAACACCGACGACAACGAGCCGAGGACATCCTTCAAACAAGGTGGCAAGGTTAGAACGAGAGCGTGACAAGCTTCACTGAAGGTGTCCTGCGCCTGTGCGCTCGCGCTGACCCTGGGGCCACCGAAGACAAGAAGCTGCGCGTCCTGATGAGAGACGTGAAGAGCGAGATTTTCGGCGGTCTCTTTCGCAATCCCCCGACGACAGTGGATGAATTTGTTGGTGAGGCAACTCACATTGAACGAGCGCTATCGGCCAGAGCGGGTCATTATCAGACTCGCCGGCGAAGCTGCCACCTCATCTCTTCCATCTTCCCACCCTGACCTCGGCGGCGTTGGCATCGAGAACCTCGGGAAATCAATCGGGATATGGTTCGAGAAGAACTGAAACGCTTGCTCCTTCTTCAGAACGACCAGCCGCTGTTTCGATCGCCAAGGCTGTTCGCGAGGAGTTACACCAAGCGCCAGGGGTTTCCCCAGGATTCTAATCAAGGGGGGTGTCCCAATGGCTTGGGGGGGGGGGGGGGAGGCGAGGCGATGCGAGGCGAGGCTAGATAAAATATAAAACTGTTTCTTTTTTAGTCCACTAGCTAAATTACAGACGTCTATTAACCAAATGCTCATACCCGTAATGTATGTTTCCCTTTCTCTATATATACACCTAAGAGGTGGTGTTTTCTACTTAATCTAAAAAAAAATTATTTTTTATATTTTTTTTAGATTTAAGGGGGGGGTTTCAGGAAAACTAGGGGGGGGGTCCCTAGGGGGGGGGGTCTAGGGAAATCCCCGCCAAGCGCTCTTGCCAGAGGTCCCCGTCGCAGTGGCTCCCGAACAGCCGGCTCTGACCTACGCCGCCGCCGCCAAGAGAGCACCTCCCGTCACAGGACACTACCAGCAAGCTCCCCGACGTGAGGCACCGGCGCCGCAGTATGCTCCACGCCCAGAGCACCATGGTGCGAGGAAGACCGACGTTTGGAGGACGACCGACCGATGCCCTCTGTGCTTCCACTGCGGGGACGCAGACCACACCTACCGCCGATGCCCATACCGACGACTCGGGCTGCGCGGGCTCCACCCGAACGACCCGCGCCCCCGTTATGGTGAACGCCCTTGGGAGCAGAGTGTCGAACCGGAACCGAACGGAACCGAACGGAACCGAGAACCGGAACCGAACCGTTATTTTTAGCTGAACCTAAACTGAACCGAACCGTAATCTTCGCCGCCATCTTGGAACTGAACCGGAACTGAACCGGAAAATTTATAATGGTAACCGGTTCAAAACGGTTAACGGTAATTTTTTTTATTATTATTACAAAATGAGTGTTTGAAAAGTAAAAATTGGCAGCTGTATCTTTATGTTGTAATCAAATTGTCATATACCGAATTGCATGTATGAGAGATTGCGGGTTTTCTTGGCGCTTTTGTATTGGCACTACGATTAATCATGTATCACGTGGTCACGTGACCTCACGATGCCAAGACATGCTGTCAAATGTCACGCCGCGTGGCCCCGTGACGTAGCCGCGTGACTCACCGCGTCAAGTCGACTTAAATTGAGGACGTCACTAGATGTATGAGCGTTGTTGACACCGTGACGTCACATGCCATCACGACTCCTCTTCGCGAGTCACATGACACCGTGACGTACTCGATTGTCATGAGCCCGAGTCGAGTGCTTGGGTTCTTGACAATCATGCAGCATCGCCAAACGTTCGTGTTGGCTCGTGTTCAATCAAAGATGAGAATAGCCGAACTTTAACAATGTCTAAAGCTCAACCCATGCTTTACTCTTTTCCAACTTCAGCGCATTACTATGATGTACATTGGCGGTATACATTTAGCGTCAAATCACATCGCCGCTTGTTCTAAGAGCAAGTTGAGGAGGGGAAAGCTGTTTCTTTCCTTTATTTTTTCTGCGTCTGCCATTGAACAGAGAGGAAAACTCATGGGTGTTTTTGCAAGGTATCAACGTCAGGTATTAGCGCTTAGCGGTATTTGCTGTAAGTACAAAAATTGTTGCACAAACCATTTTACAGGCACACATCACTGAGACATCCAAATATGTTTTCGTTGCTGCTGGACTGTCTCAGAAAGTTGTCCCCGAGAATATAAGCATTGAAGAAACTAAATATGGCTTATTAATCAGATGATAAATAGAACTACAAATGTGTACGGCAGGGATACCTGAGATGAAAGATTCTAGTGGCCTCAGAAGGACAGCTGAACGTTGGCAGCCGCTCAAATTCTCGCAATTTTGTTTAAACTTCACAGTTTTTGGGTGCAAAATAAAAGAAATGGAAAATTACTGTTACCAAATTACACAAATATAATTGTCGAATTGGTACCCCCAAACGGAAGAGGGTGTCCATCAGAAATAAAAGCATTCTCAGTAGGAGCATCTTATGGCGAATTCCACGGGGCGTTTTGGAGCGCGCCGGGATTTGACCAGATTCGGAATGGAGCACACGATCCGAACGGGGTCGCGCCGCCTACGGATCCCCAGTTGAACATGACCACTGCTCCGGGATTGGCGGATGCCTTCCCGTCATTCAACTGCCCGGGAATTTCCTTTTAGCGGACGCCGCGGTCGTTTCGAAGACGTGTTCGCAACCGCGGCGCTAACACGTGTTCGACGCATGAGTGGCAGGAATGGCTCAGGAGCTTCTAGCAAAGATTACCGGAATGCCCGGAATGCGGCAAAACCTTCTCCTTCTTAAAAAACGAACCGGCTTTCGAGCGAAGGGGTAAGCAAGCGGCCATTACGAACTTTTCTTGTTCAAAATGGGCGAGATTAAGCGAGGTGCCCCGCGAGAAGGAAGTCACGTGTGCGCGCCGAGGGCTGGCCCGGCTGGCTTCCGGTTGAATCCGCCGAAATCGTCGAAGCGACTTGTCTCGGATCCAGATCGAGAACTGGAGCGGGAGCTAATCCTAAACGACCAGTAGAACACGTCCGTCTCGATCCCGATCGCCCAGTGAAATAGGCTTGCGCCAGAAAAGTCGATCCCGGCGCGCTCCAAAACGACAAGTGGAATTCGCCATTAAATAGAAAAAGAAGGGGTATTTCTAAAAACATACTGCGCTGTAAAGGTTCCTCTGCTCCGAATCTTCGCCACAGACCAAAGAGCGCGATCCCGCACAACTACTTCGTTTGCAAAATCACTCCTGTCAGAAAGCGCGTTTTCGTGGTACCAGGCGTTCGCGCCGTTCACGACGCTGCAGCAAGCAAGAATAATTTTTTTTCTTCTGAATACATGAGTTGCACTGAGCGCAAACCTTCTGCAGCGTGCATTTTGCACCACAGGATTTGATTTTCTCAGCAGAAAGAAATCTCAATGATCACTAGCATATAGTACGATGATGTCACGTGCAAACCATGTTAAACACTTAAGTTTTCGGGTGAAATATGATGTTCGCAACACCATACTCCGTTTCACTTTAAGGCGGCGGTCCCACGGCGGCCATGTTGAACAAGCCATTAGTTCAACAACTATAGATGGCGGCACTCGTCCGTGTGGCCAGAAAACGGGCTCGTGGCAAGGATGTTCCTCCCCTGCTCTTAATTCCCTTCTTTCTGCTGCTTGCCCGTGCACGTTGTGGGCAACCTGGGGATTCCAAGCGGTTGGCCCAGGTTGCCCCTTCAACAATCATGAGTGGTCATCTTGACCACGAGGGGCCAAGGGTAACTGGCCACGCGAGCGGCGCTCCGCCGCTGATAAAGGGCCGTCGCAGCGTATGCGCGGGGGCTGTTGGGATCGCGCCGCAGGCGATAGCGGTCATGTAAATGTTTACGTGGTGTTGAACCGGTGTGCTGTGTCATTCCCCGAGACGGGTAGCAGCAAGGGAAGCCCCACACTGGCGCCTAACGTGGGGCTTGAGCGCATCATCTGCTCTCGTTGCATCTGAAGAAGCATGGTCATGGCCACTGTCAGTTCTGCTAGACCGCCCTCTGATGATGCGCCTGCCGGGACTGAGACTGCAGGCTTAGCGTCCGGCTTTATGTCGCCTGGACTCGATAGCCCAGTCTATTTTCAAGGTTTTAGCAGCTGCTTCAACCATTTGACGCTCCCCCTGGAGCTTCCGGTGGACAGCTTTTAGTTTTTAGACGTCCAGTGGTCGTTCAACTCTGCTGAACATGTGTGCTGGTTGTACATGTCACGAAAAAGAAGGCCCTATTGCCTTATGACTCAGCCCACTCGAAGTTGATTAAGAGGGGCATCGCTTCGTTCTGCTTACGGTCGGCACTTCTGAACTCCTGCCCGCATATCCTTCATAAAAGTTTCGACCTTCAGGTATTGCGCCTGAAAGCAGTCAGGGTTCCCGCCGTTTGTTTTGGAGGAGAAGTGGAATCTCTTCTTAAAGGGACACTGACAGGGTATTTACACTCGCCAAGGTTTTTATTTGTAATGGTACATGAGAGCCCAACTACCCAGAAAACAATTCGCGGCACTCAAAATTCGTTTTCTTTCCTCCCGAAAACCGTCGATCGAAAACTGGCCGGTTTGAGTCGCGCCCATTCTCTTGTCCGCGGTCACGTGGCGTTTTCTATGGTCTAGACACAACCACCAAAGATAATCAAAGTCGTTGGTCATCGAAGGCACACACCAAATGCAAAAAAGTGGACAAAAACATGATACCTAATTTTCTGTGGCATGTAAATAACTGCAAATACGCTGACTGAAAAAAAAAGTTGCAAAGCCATGTGACTTCCAGTAAATTTCTCCTCTATATTCCTTCTTCCTCCACAGACCAGTTTCGGTTTTGGTTCGGAGCAGTTGCGTTTTTTTTTACTTTATTAAAACGATACGTCACGCTGTAGCGAAATATTGATAGAGCAGTCTTCTGACATCATAGAGAATCACATGGCAAAAAATAAGAACACTTTTTGGGGGTGTCAGTGTCCCTTCAAGAAGTTTAAAGTCATAACACTGTACCCAGGGCGCATCACAAAAAGTTTGAAGTCATGCCTTATGGGCATAAAATATCGCACAACCTCAAAAGAGAAGCAGCCAAATTCTGTGTGAACGTCGTCTTTACGGCCCCTTGCAAGTTGTCTAATATCTGCGCAATGGTCAGCGGACCAAAGGTCAAGTGGCCGGTTTGTGGTAAGAGGCATGCTAACCAGTGCGACCTCACTTATCAATGGTTATGGTTCACACCTGCCAATGCAATGCAAACCGATGTTCATCTGCATTGAACGGTGTGCAAGTGGCGGGGCGTAGGAAAGGAAGGTTGGAAAGGGAGATGCTAGAAGCGACTCTTATACATGACTGTGACCAAGACTCGTGCATTAGCGTCGCATCTGTTCATTGAATAAAAAATAGTTTGAGTTAATTGGTAGGGTTTGGGCTTTTTTTTTGGTTGCGTAGAGTGCAGGCTGTTTGCTTTTTTGCGATTTATTTTTAATGAACTTTTTGTGCCCTTCCTGTTACGTCATGATGCTGTTTATTGTGGAGTGCACACAGATGGATCATGACAACACTGTTTCTATTGCCGTCTTTAATCACGAAGATAACTTTTTTTCTTTTTCATATGGACAAGGTGCCGTCTTTATTCATCAAGATAGCTGTTACGTGCCACGCGTGTGTGCACGAGATACGTTTGCTCCGTGGAATAATTCAGTAAATGTTTTAGCTGCAAGTTAGTGCTCGTCTGTGTTTTGCTTATTTGGTGTCCCGTCTTTTTTGCGCTACTCTTTTACCGTGTCTTTACGTATTGGGTGTTTCCAAGCGAAACCTTGTGCGGTTGTTTTCCTGGTACCCTAAAGTAATTCTTTTTTCGAGTATAACAACCTGCACAAATACTTCCGACGGCACTATTTAATTTAAATCTGGAGTTTCTTGTGGCTGCTGGGATTTCGTCAGTGTCTGATAAAGCCAGCTAAACTGTCTCCGAAATGTATTTTAATGTCTGAAGCAAATTAAACATGCCGACAGTAGTTGTTCATAGCAGGTGTATGCCTCACATTTTTGGAACGCTGAAGTGTCATAGACTTACTAGATTTAGAACTTCGATCGCGAGGGAGCCTCGCACGTTTCGCATCGACCGAGTGAAAAACCGGGAATTTAATTGCAACGACTCTGGAAGCCAGCCACCGCTTTATCCTACCAGTTATTCTGAGAATGTGTTTGTTTGCTAAAAAAGTTAAAAGGAATCACCTTGGAAGAGAGCAGCACTCGCAGAACACATTGGAACCAACAGGATACACGGAGTCGTTTTCACAGAGGCGTTCACTAGACACGCGAGAGGTTCTCGAATTTCCCTTTTCGGTTTTTAATGTGATGGTACATTCTTTATTCATTTTTTTATTTTTTCCTAATCATAATAATAGAAAAATACACCCTATTTGCCGGGGTAGATGTTGTAGCGGGGTAAAGCGCTGGATATTCTATTTCTATCATCCAGCTTTCTGTACTAGGGTGGAGAACACCACACCACCACATCAACAGCTGAGCGCCAAAATCATTTGTTACCACGACGGCTTCACACGTGGCGGTTTCAAGCTTTGGTAAAACGTCCTACTACAAATATCACTTCACCAAATAAACACAACGCGTGAAACAGGCTTTGCCTCGCGTTGGTTACCCAAACAGCGCATGAAGCGAGCTGGCGAGCCGAAGGATCCAAGATCTGCGCGGTCTGTCCCAATTTTTACTACCCGTGACGTCACAAATGATGATGATGATAGCTGGAGATGCGCTCTGAAAAAAGCTGGCAGAACTCGGGACTCATCTTGATGAAACAGACTACACCGACTTTACATAACAAATACAACAATTTATTAAGACGTTTGATCTCCCATACAGGATACATCATCGATTCAACAGAAAAATGAAGCCTTGGCTTCGCTTATGTCCCCCTTATGAAAGACGAAACCTCCGATTAAATTGTTATTTGCTGTATATATAGCCAGTGTAGCTTGTTTCATGAAACAATAATGTGTAATAATATTCATTTATGTATATTTGCTGTCGATGAAGTTGCTCGTAAAAAACATTTCTAAGAGCATCGCTTTTAACTGTTTTTTTCGATGATAGGTTCCTTCCTGTATGAGAAATTTGCCATGGAAAGCAGAAATAAAATTACACAACTGATCGGCAAGCCGCTTGTTCTAAGCTTGCGCACACATCACTGTACTTCGTTCACCCAAGATGCTGACCCATCAACGGCATCTCCTTTATCGTCTGACCCCTCCCTTTAGCGAGTGGGTGTGGTGGGAACGTGACACGTGGCAAAAGATAACGTATGACTGCACTAACGAGCCCGTAGTTTCCGCCACACTAACATCCTGGCTGTGAACGGAGTATAATTTGTGACTGCCTGAAGCTGAGTTGGTTGGTTTAACATGGTTCTGAAGGTTTCCAGCTGAACGTAGAGGGAAAGCATGGGTCCTCCGCTTCCATGAACACATCCTGTAGACGGAAGTTGATCAAGCCACCCACTTGCCTCTGCTTTACGTGGAAACCAACACTGCGTCACGGTTCCCAGGAAGCTTAACATAGTTCCACTGTATCACTTCCTCTTCGGGGACAACTGCGTGATGATGCATTGGGTACTTATATCAACCCGGAGCATTTTGGCGTCGATTCATTTTCGCTGAGGTGATAAAAGGCTTTGTTACCCCGAGGACCGTTCCTCTCTCCAGCTGTTCTCACTCGTCGTGCAGCTTCATTCCTTTGACAAGTAAGTACGATAAGGAGTGCTGTGCCGTAGTACAACTGCATCTATTAGACAAACTGCAACTGAGCACGTAAGGCACATGGCGGCCATCTTGAATTTCTTGAAACACCTTATCGCTTGGTCGCTATTATGATGTTGCTCTCATTTGTGATTTTATTTTGTACGGAACCGTTATCATGCGTCTCTACTTTGACGATAGGAATGGTAATTTGTAAAGCGAAACTGGGCAACACATTTCATATAGCCATCCGGTAGCACTTGGTTTTTTATGTAATCTAAATTCAAATTCAATTTTTTTTGTTTCTTTCCACTTCGAGAGTGGAGCAGAAAAGAAAGCAACAAGGGGCCAGCGCGGGCACAGTTTGGACACGAGTGTCGGTCAACATTCGGTTGGGATTCGCCTTCTCACTGACCAAATACAAGTTTCTGCCGAAGGCTGTCGTAGCGCCTTTTTGCAATCTGCGTCCTGCTCTGGCCCCCTGTATATATATGACGTAGAACATTCGAATTTCCCGCCTTGCAGTCTAGGAGATCTTTAGTTGAGTCGCCGGCCTGTGTCTTAAGTAATTACATTATTACGGTCCTTTCATTAAAAACAAAACAAAAAACATTTGACCTAACTGTACGTTGGATTAGTCTCGCTTTTGTAAGATTTGAATTTTAGCTGACGTGTGAAAATCGAATAATAAGCTTTCTTGAAAAATACTGTATTGTCATGACATTTAAATCAATAAGTTTATGAAAAGAAAAGCCACGATGTGCAAACTGAAATACGGACATCGTATCATGACAAAACGATTATGATCGTGCGCGTCAGCCAACAAGGAACACCTGTGCAAGAGTCAAAGCTATCGTGTAGGCTTACTCAACGGGAAGTTACTCTTCTTTGAAGTTCGGCAACTCGTGTCTCCGATGTGCTATCACAAACAGTATGAGCGCCAACATCTCTTTATACGTATTTGGTAAACCAGAAAGACGCTCTGCTCCAAGTCAAGGCTGGAACTCGATGTTTAAGTCCCAGTCTTTATGCCATTTGACAGTCGAGAGGTAATGGAGGGTTTGTTGTATCCAAAGGCCCGGTTGCGTGTTGTCACTTATTTTATGCGCGGGCGTACATGAGCAATTTGTACAGGGCAGTAAGGCTGCTACCTCTCTGATCTGCGGGAGAAAGGCACAAGTCTATGCGCTAGGGTCTATGGAGATGCATCGTGGATGTCTTCGAATCCAATCATAGAGAAACACACGCAGCCCAGTAGAATATATATTTAAATACAAGTTACCCTAAACATATAGTTTCTTACGTTTTGAATTCACAAGATGATGTCCATGACTGCATTTGATCAGATTAAAAGTGTGTCGTGGTTCCCGACACACGCCTCAACACTCCGCTCTCTCAGAACTTGTTTTCTTGGAGGGATGAGTCTTTTGATGGGAGCGTTTTTCTGCTACACAACCTCGCCCAATTGCTGTGGAGTTAGACAGTCTACCTGCGTTTATTTTTCTAAGATGTTTTTGGCGATGAGTCCTTCCAGCGTGCAGATCCTTGACGTGAAAGTTCATGCTCACTTGCGGACATTGAAAAAGTTCAGGCCGACATCACAGCCTGCCTGCAGCACCGAAGTCTAGCACTTTCGCGCTTTTGAAAGAGTGATGCGCAGAGTCCTGATGCCAGGGTGTCAGGCGGTTATCTTATTGACACCCGTGGCGACGTGTCAGAAAACGAATCTTATGCAGGCACAGAGTACGTCGGTGCCAAAGTTCCCAGCACATTTGCGCATTTTGATTAGTCGACGCCGACAATGAAAGGCACAGGCATTGTCTAATTCAGGAGAGACCATAACTTTTTGTTAATGCTTACAACCCCAAAACTTCAACTAGTGTCACAAAATCATACAAACCTAGCGCGCACTTACGCGCTTTCACGACCCGGTATCTTGGGATACCGATGTAACAATCGGCTAGCGTAGGTTTAGTGCTCGAACTTGGCGAAGGAAGCAGGTGTGGTCGGTGGTAATCCAGTCACTAGTCCATTCCACTCCATGAGGCGATGATACTGGCGCAAATAATTGCCTTTCTTGGTGCCGTCAGTAGCAATGCCGATAATCCCACTTATGGCACCAAATGTTACGATCTTAATTTACGAGATGATATCCAGGACCGCTTTAGACCAGATTATAGAAGTGTGTCACGTGCCGTCCGCACGCTCTTCATCATCTTCCGGGGTTCCCGACACAAGTCTCAGCACGCCGCTAGAGCATAGTTACTTACTTAGAAAGGCCCTCGGACCAAGTATCGTATTACTAAACATTCAATATTTAAACAAAATTAAAATCCCGCGTTATAGGAGGCCATATATAATCTATAAAACGCACAGACCGTTCATGCAATACTACACTGACGAGTAAAGGAATTTTTTAAGCGTATGTTTGCATCTCTCGTTCTAGCACTCCTTACGCAGACTTTGCACAGACTTTGGCAAAGAAAGCGTAAACTCGCAACATGACGGCCTTATCCCAAATCGCCGCAAGCGGAAACGTCTCACCGGTCAACGGTGGCGCCGTCAAAACGCACACACCCGAGTTGTACGTGAACGCCAACGTGATTCAGCGCTCCATGAACGTCAGGGTGCTGGACCTTCTGCAGACGTCCTTCCAAGCCGAACCAAACGATTCCCAGCAGTTCCTGGACCTGGGCTGCGGTAGCGGAGACATGACCCTGAATTATCTGCTTCAACGCTGCCAGCCTTGCCGAAGACTTCTTGCCGTCGACGTCTCGAGGGACATGATCGACTACGCCATCCAGAACTCAAGCCATCAGCTGATCAACCATGACGTGTACGACATCCAGCAAGATCCGTCGAGCTTGATTCTGAAGCACGGGCGGTTTAATCGAGTCTATTCCTTCTTCTGCTTGCAATGGGTAAAGGACCAGAGGACAGCGATGAAGCACGTCGCTGAGCTGATGGTTCCTGGTGGAGAATGCCTGCTGTTCTTCCCTGCCAGGGCCCCCGTGTTCCGGGTGTGGCGCAGGATGTGCCGGATAGACCGCTGGAACCAGTACACGGAGGTTTGTGGCTTCTATTGGTGTTCATGCAGTTCATCGCAACAGTTTCGTGGTGCATTGAAAAGTCGCAGTATACTGTCCTGTTATATGATGATGAGATATGGGTTAATTTGCGCTGCATCCGTCCTAGTGAACTTTGAAAGAAAGTCTAGGCTATCTGTTCTAGGCGAATGATCAGGAGTGGGAAGTGCCTGACCATGAAGGGTTAGGTAGCTTCGTTAGCAAAGGAATGTATTTTTCTTGTACGTTCATTGCATATTATTAACCAGTTAGTACAGCGCTTCTACCCAAACAATAACTGTAATATATTTTTCTTCACCACAAAAATAAAATTTTGCACCGGCGAATGCTCATCATCAGCGCAAATGTAGCGCCAGTGGTGCAAAGCAGATGGCAAAGTTTCAGCACGAACCGTTCGCTTATTCGAAAGTTATAAGCGATTTTCCGGAAATTTCAATGGGGAAAACACGCCATGTTTTCTTCTGTTTTCGGTAACTGGCGCCATAAAGCTCTATGTATTCTAGAGCTCTATCGGCCGCCATTTTCCTATTGAAAATACCAGACAATTACTGATAAGTTATGAATAAGATAGCAGTTAGTGCTGAAACTTTGGAATCTGCTTTGGACCGCTAGGGCGACTTTTGGGTGGAAATCGAGCGTTCGGCGACGCAACGTTTACTTTTGCGGTAAAAAAAAACTTGGTATAAATATGTTTTTTTTTTGGGGGGGGGGGGGGAGAAGGACATTTTGTAGTGTCTTTCCTAAGTACCATTTTGAACAGTTTCATTTCATTTCATTTTATTTATTTAGTTCAAAGACATCCTTACAGATGCACTACATGACTACATGAGCGAGGATTTTACAATGAAGGAAAAAGCACACTATAAAAATAACTCTAAATAAAACAAGAACGACAGAGTAACAAACCTCACATTATTTGGTTCAAACATGGTACCACATCATCATTCACATTCAAGAATAATCAAGACTGCAAATTCCTAAGTTCAAAAGTAAAAAATCCCAAGGTAAATGTAAGAGAGAAACGCCATGAGAAGCAACAGAAACAAATATCGCGTCAGAAATTCACGTTGGCTGGTCATTATTGGCCACGCTCAAGGATTCAGAGTTTTTAGTACATTTAAAAACATATGTTCACAATTTTTTTAGACAACACCTCATCTTGTTCGGCTGTAACATATTCTGGCAGGGTGTTCCAATCGGATATACACAATTACAACGGGGATGAAGAAAAAGATTAGTACGAGCTGTATAAGGTTCCACTTTCTGTGCGTTATCAATTCTGGCTGACATGTGAACTGCGCGTCTACAGATTGACTGTTTGAAGGTGAAAGCACTGTAATAAAGACGATGAAAAGAACACAAGCGAGAAATCTTTCTTCGCATCTCTAGAGAAGATAAACCGATATTTTGTTTTATGCACGTAACGCTGGTATGAAACGAATAGTTTCCAGAGCTAAATCGCGCGGCTTTGTTTTGCAGTGCTTCAAGACTTTTGACTAGCTAATTGTGACGCGGATTCCAGATTATATTTGCGTATTCAAGCTTGGGAGTACGATAGTTTTATAGTCAAGCAGACGCGTATCCTGGGGTGTCTGGTGCAATGTACGCCTTAGAAAGCCAAGTTCCTTTGATGCGCCCTGGATGACATGATTGATGTGTTCGTTCCAAGTCAAATTGTGCGTAATGTGACTGCCTAGATATTTATATGACGTGGCAACTTCAAGTTCAAGAAGAAGAAGTTTGTATTGGATCGATTCCACATCTGACTTTTTGGTGACTGTCATTTGCCAATATTTTGTAGTATTGATGCTGAGTTTCTATTCCACGCACCATGTGCCAATTTTGTCAACGTTATCCTGCAGGGCGAGACTATCATCAAAGTTGGCTATTTTCCGATATAAGACGCAGTCGTCCGCAAACAACCTGATGGTGGACGTTAAGGTTGATGGAAGGTCGTTGATCAGGAATAGGAGGATCCTATTACGCTTAACAAAATAATAAGCAACATAAAAAATCGACTTTACGCACTCGGTATATTCCTAGACTTTCGGAAAGCTTTTGACTCCATAAAGCATGGTTTTGTTCTTGGAAAACTACAACGATATGGTATAAGGGGATTAGCTCTTAAACTTATCGAGAATTACTTATCAGCTCGAAGACAATTCACATTTCTAAACGGTTTTAAATCACATACTTCCCTGATACAGTACGGCGTTCCTCAGGGTTCCATCCTCGGAGCTTTGTTATTTATGGCATATATAAACGACATAGTTAATATACCGCGAACCCCCGATATTATCCTGTACGCGGACGACACCAACGTCTTCGTTTCCGGGACAGATCTCGATGAAATTGAACAGTGCGCAAATTGCTGGCTTAATGAGCTATCTCAGTGGTTGGGGTCTAACCAACTAGAGTTAAACACAGCGAAGACAAAATATGTTATATTCAGGTCCAGAAATAAACCTGTTCAGCGTAAGTTGAATGTTACATTTTTAAACTCTATGATAGAAAGCACTTCGGCTCATAAGTTCTTTGGGGTTCGGTTTGAGGAGTTTTTAAGTTGGACGAACCATGTAAATAAAATTAGATGTGATATATCACGTTCAATTGGTATATTGAATAAAATCAGACACTTATCACCAAACTGGCTTAAACTGCAGCTTTACAACACTCTTGTGTATTCCCGCCTACAGTATTGTCTTTTAGTTTGGGAGACAACGACGAAAAGAAACATTGAAAAAGTTTTTCTTTTACAAAAGAAGGCCGTTAGGTTCATAGATAGTTTAGGTTATATTCATCATACATCGCCCACATTCGAAAAATACAAGCTATTACCCATCGGACATGTTTTTTTCTATTAAATTAGCGAACATTATATTTGACGAGATAAAGCGAGATGAGACCTCTTTCTTCAACGCCTACCTTCATAACCCTGCCGATTACACTCTTAGACACACCTTTTACACCGAACAAAACGTTAGAACAAACTATGGTACTCAAACACTTGATTATCAAATTGCTGACTTACTAAATAATCACGCAAATATAGTTCAAACGGTACACAACTGTAGCAATCTCCAGATGTTTAGGAAAATGATCAAATTGTATTTTCTTTCAATCTAATAATATGCACCTGCCACTTGTGACGATTAGTTCAAATGTGCAAATGTGATCAATTATATTATATGTAACAGTGTTTGTTCTTTTTACTCAACTTTGTGACTCTTCAAATGTTTTCATCCGTGGACTTATTTTGATGTGAATTAGGTAATTGATGTTCATTTTTTGTCGGTATCCTTAGAGGTACGTGCCGAGTGCTGTAATGGGGGCTGGTGGCCACGTCAGAGGACTTCGCGTCTTCTTTTGCCGCAGCCTCCCAGACATATGCATGTCGAAATAAACTTATTATTATTATTATTACCCTGTGGGACACCTGATGTGACGGGACATTGGGATGAAAGGGTGTTATTTAATCTTACTGACTGCGTCCTGCCACGTAAAAAGGCTGCTATCCAGTCTACAATCAAAGGGTCTATTTGAAGGTGTGAAAGCTTTAGTAGTAAGCGATAATGCGGAACTGTATCGAATGCCTTTGCGAAGTCGATGAAGATGACGTCGGTCTGGGTGCCAGCATGGGTGTTGAGGTGCAGATCAGTGATAAATTCGAAGAGCTGAGTATTACATGAGTATTTTTGTCTGAAGTCATGCTGATTCGGAAAAATGTAACTATTCCTGTCGAGGTGATCCATGGTAGCTGAAAAAATGACATGTTCCATCACTTTGCACGGGACGCTCGTAAGGGACGGTAGTTGGAGGGGTCGGATTTTATGCCCGATTTGAAAATTGGTTGAGCGATAGCGAAATTCCAATCTGTTGGGACGATACATGTGTCAAGACTTTGCTGAAAAAGTAGAGAGAAAAGAAAGGAAGCGGAATTATTTACCATTTTTAGTATTTTTGAAGATATTCCATCGTCACCGGCAGCACAGTGGGACGGGAACTTATTGATACTTTTGGCTATGCCGCTGCTTGTAAATGAAAGTGGAGACATGCGCACAAAGTGGAGCCGTGGAGGCGAAGGAAGAGGGAACGTCTCCTGCGTGAATACGGTCGAAAAAAAGCTGTCCAACATATGTCCCGCATCACTGTCGCATAGGCAGTCACCCTCCTGGTTTGTAAACAGTGGACTGCATCGGGTTTCACTAGGATTTACAATTTTCCAAAATTTGCGGGGATCCTTCATTAATACCTGTGACAATTTATCTCCAAAAAATTCTTTTTTCGCTTTTTTTATTTTTTTTGATATTGTTTGACCAAAGACTATGTTCTGGAAAGTCACCGTCCCTGTTAGTTCTTTTTTCCTTCTGAAAGAGCCTTTTCTTTTTGTTTAGCATGCGCTTTAATGCATTTGTGAACCATGGCGATAGCGAGTCTGATCCAACAGTAATTTTTGGAATATTGATGGACACTAATTTGTGAAGTTCATGTTTAATTAGAGTCCAGTTTTCTTCTACTGAGCGACTTAAATAATGGTGTATGAAATCTTGTAGAAAAAGATTCAGCGACAAATTCATTGCATCAATATTCGCCCTGGTCTAGTTAAAAATTTGCTTGCGATTATTTACTCAGTTTCCAAAGGAAAATGTCGTTTGAACGTGGACAACTGCATGGTCGCTAATGAAGTCGAGAACATTTGTGGCGCTTACATGGTTGCTATTGCTAACAAGAAATATATCTAAAATCGCGTCACCGCGCGTAGGGGAGTTTACAAGTTGGTGCAATCCGAAACAGCCTACCAAGGCAAGAAAACCATTGCACTGAGCGGGATTTGAACACTGCGTGGACGGACTGAGAGTCAGCCAGTCAATTCCGGGGAAATTAAAATCACCTGCTAATATTAGATCATCATTTGGGTAGGATTCTGTTAAGTGCCCCAAAGAGCTATACATGGCTTCATGAAAGTCACTTATATTTGAATTTGGCGGCCGATTACAAGCACCAATTAATAACCTATGATAACCCAGCTGAAGACGTACCCACAGGGTTTCGAGCAAGGAGTCAGAAGATATTACTGTACATTGTAGATTGGGCTTTAAAGCAATAAGTACACCGCCACCCCTTGCGCTAAGGCGATCTTTTCGGTAAGCATTGTACTCTTTGCTCAGTGTCAGCTCCTTATCGTCTACGCATGATGTCAACCACGTTTAAGTTCCTATGATAACGTCCGGTTCGCAAGAGGCGGTGATGCATTCAAATTCTACCTGTTTAGAAAGCAGGCTACGAAAATTTACTACAAAATAAAAAATAAAAGACAAAGTGTGTTCAACAGAAGATTTGCGCACATTCTGGGTTTGTCAGTCGACTGCACGGGGAACTTCACGTGGCCTTCGAATTGGAATCACGGTTTCAGAAACACTGTCATACACATATATTTCACTGCCGACATGCAATTCATCAAATGACAGCTTGTATCTAACATGCTGCTCCCTAAACCAAGCGGCAAACTTCAACAACTTCTTTCACTCGAAACGCACTTTTGGAGAGAAGTCCTCCGAAATCCACACCCTGGGTGATACATTTTTTAATTTTGAAGCATTCTGGAGTGCATTATCTTTGTTTTTAGAACTGAGGAGTCTGACAATAATGGGACGGTTCGAACCGTCACGTTTTGGCCCAAGACGATGCGCTCTTTCAATTTCGCCAACGTTTGGCGTGAGATTATCTTTGATGAAATTTGATACCAGTTGTTCGGTGTCGATCCAGGTCTCATTTTCGCGTTCGGGCAAACCGCCAAAGATCAGATTGTTCCTGCGCATCTGGCCATTCATGTCGTCCAAAGTGTCCCTTAATACAGAGAGCTGCTCATGCGCACTCGCAGACTCCCGCTCCACAAGATCAAGCGTTGCGGTGACACAAGCCAAATTTTCTTTTATTTGCCCGATTTCGGTAACTCTGGCCTCTAAACTAGCCACACAGCTGCCCAGGTCGGCTATGCCCTTGTTAATTTTATTTAGCTTGCCGATACGTTCCCTTTGGTTTTGGTTGCTGGCTGCTATTAGGCTACCAATAGCTTCTTGCAGCTTGTCTATTTGTTCACTGTTTGTAGGCCCGGGGCCGGGGTTTAGCTCAACATCGCCGGCTGACGCAAGTAACAGGAAAAGAACTGTAAGAACAGCAAAGAGTCTGAAGTGGCTGGACATTCCAGAACAGGAGATATTCAACTGCTTCGGCGGCAACTGACGAGACTTTCTTCTCGAGCACATTGAAAACCTTCCGATGCGAATTCGGTAGGTTGCGATGTCAACACACATTGGTACACACTGGTGGGATTTGCAGCCAAAAGGAAACTTAAAATGTATTACAAATACTGAACTGTACGCACCTGCGAGAAATTATTGACACGTTTAGTGCTCTGGCACACTTGGCTGCAAATCCCGAGGCGATGCTTGTGCCGATATTTTTTGTAGTCCTCTGATGTGGTCACGTGTTGATGACGTGTTGACCAGCTGTCTTGACGATGACGGCCACCGGCGCTCCGCGCTTAAGTGGTGTATCTTGAAATCACGAAGTGCGTGACAGGCAGAACGCTGTCTAGAGAGAGACGGCACTTTCCGCGCAAGAATAGCCGGGGTTCCTGCGAGAGATTATTGACACGTTTAGTGCTCTGGCACACTTGGCTGCAAATCCCTCTTGTTTCAGCGGGAACGCCGGAGCGCATGACCTTTGATATAGGTGAGGGTGTGCAGGTCGGAGCATGGCCGGACTAGATTAGCGCGCTTCTTATTCGTACGGCCTGTTTTGTACTACGAGAAGGCATGTGCATCTTTCTGCGTAAGGCAGCTGCTAGCCAACTATTCTGTCTGTTTCACCCTGCTGCTGAACGGGTTCTGTTTGACTTGACCCAGTGGTTTACGGTTGTTTCCCTAATTCCATGTTAACATCGTGAAACACTTGTGGCGTGCCTATCCACCAGCTCTCCAACGATAAGATCTCTATGCCCTGGGGAAAAAAGAGGAGGCAACCTTGCTGCGAGCGACAAATCTCCATCTACAATTTTGTGCAGCAGGCATTTTAAACAGGGAGTTTACGCACCGGGATACTGCATAAAAGACATAGTCCGCAGCTCACGTTATTCGATGGGTCTTCGAAGGACCAGCTGCTTTCATCCAAGAAAACCCGAAGAAAACCATGTTTGAAGCAGTCGGAATTTGCGTCGAGACGCAAAAAACGAAAGGCAGATCTGCTGGCTCCCATGTGGATTGTGAACAGACCGAGCACGGTTAATAAAATGGCTCTCAAGCGTGCGCTCCTGTACCTATGGCTGCATAGCCAAACAACGTCTCCTCGGGTATTGCGTGACACTTGCTGCAGCCGCGTTGCGGCTCAGCTCCCGGCCACCAAGTGGCGCTTCCAGCCAACTATATGGTAGTGCCGCATTGCAAACATAGGTGCTGTCCTGCATTACTGAAGAGGCCGTAAGACAACGAGCGCTTGTCCAGTCCGGACATGATCTGTGTAGGCGCACACTTTCGCAGCCCGAACTCCAATCCACAGTCTCATCAGACTCGAGGAAGCGCGGCATATATCGAAGGCCACGCGCTCCGCAGTTCTTGCTCATACTGTTCGCGATAGTGTACATGTTTACATGCAATGCCTTTAGAAAATTTTGTCAGGATCAAAATTGCTACCAGTAGTGTGTCACCTTCCCAATCTTTGCAGCTCTGCGAGAGGCACATTCCGTCCAGCCATGACGTGATGAAGAAAACGACGCTGATTTCGTACATGGAAGGTCTTCTGGAATCTGCGGGCTTGAAACATCGCACATGCGAAGTGATCAGCTCTTCTCAGGGCAGCAACGAACTGAGCCAAATGATCGGTGATTGCACATTCGAAATTTTGTTTTATTAGATTCAAGTTAGATTGCATTGTTTGACTGTCTTTATTGTCCACCGATACATAAATACTGCAAGAGATGCTTTGCTGCCAAATGTTTATAGTAGAACTGGTGTCTCCCACCGCTCATTACGAGGCACCATTTTTATGACGTCACGGAATACGAGGAGCTTGAGTCAGCGCACCCTATTCATGATTTGCGCTCACAAAAGCAAAACTTCGCTCAATGCCTATGATTACTCTATTCATTGGAGAATGGTCGGAGCGTCATTTTTTGTGAGCTGTGCTTTTCGTAGAGTTCCTGAGTTGGAATAAATTACATGACCATATATCGGAACATAATTGATTTCCAACACTAATATTAATAGCGCGATGATAAAACTATTTTTGCGCTCGGGGACATTCTGCGTTAGTCTGTCTGAGCGAAAAAAGTAACAAATTTATATAACCGACTTTGTTCAGTACATGGTATATTTGAAAAGAAAAAGGGTCCAACGAGTTTAGCGGTAATATATCTTAACGTGTAAACGTATGTCTGCGCTTAGAAACCGTTCACAATCACGCAGACATGTACACGTGCCTTATCAGAAGAATCTCCATCAGTATAGCGGTATTGATTTCGTACCCAAACATAACTTGGTACGTCACTCGTTACTGAGACGCTCAGAACTCGGTAACGAGTTCTAACGCGGGAACGTGTTCTGGTACGTAACGAGTTCTAACGTTGCGCCTCGTTATTTGTTTGCTAAATTAACGATGAAATAAACTTGAAGGCACTGCAGGACAGGCGCCTTTCAGCGTTGTAGTCATTGAAGGTTTTACGCGGGTTTAGGTACATTTTTAAAGGCGTCGTACGCATTCCCACATGAATCCGTATAGAGACTATGTACCACCATGATGTGATGATGGTATGACCAAGTGCCATTAAATATTGAACACTTTAGAGGCCAATTATTCATCAGCGTTGAAGTAACTGTACCAGTCTAAAGAAACTGTAAAAAACGAAACAGTTTCTTGGAAATTCAAGCCTATTATTAATTTTCCAGTGTTGCTCGTCTTTTGAAAAGAAAAAGCCAATAATATCTCGTATGGTGTAACTCAGTAGTGGCTGATGACGTAAGCTGAGAGAGCACGGTGGAGCCAATATCCTAAAAGACTCTTGAAACGTACGTTCACGACTAGTACGGCGGAGGCTACGTTCTGGGTGTTCCAGTCAGTCTTGTGCCAGCTATCACACGCTCTTCCCATACCCACTTACACCACCTAAAATAATCAAAGCCCGGGAACAACCTCTTCTACTTTATTTTAAACTTGAGATGGGAACGACCGAACACAAAACAGGAAACAAGTCAGAACCAAATATGCAAACTCAAAATGCCAACAGAGGAACTTTCTTTCGCCACTCTGGCACTCTCGGAAACATCTGGGGAACGGTGATAACCCGACCATGAGTCTCGAGGACAAATATTGTAGGCAGCAAAACGAGCTACGAGCAGGATGGGCTGTCAAGATGCAAAAAAGAGCCGTCCCTAGGTTAACCGCACTTCTGAGTTCGCTTCTAAAGTTCTAGTAGAACGCAGAGACAGAATAGAGCGCTCTATTCTATCTTTAGGTTCTTCCTCCTTCGTCTTTGCGGTAATTTTACCAAGATGTATAGCCAGTATCGAGGAGAAAGAAAGGAACAACCGTGAGAAAGCAGCATTGCTTCCCCGTGTCCGCTTGTGCCTATTTTTTTTTAAAGTTTAGTCATGAATCTACTTAGTTCTTCGTGTATTAAAAATCTGTTTAGCGTAAACTTCGTATGCAGTGACTATGGCTCCGAGTGAAACGGTAGTTCTAAATGTGCTTATAAAACCCGCAAAAATGTGATTTTCAGCGTCGTAAAATTATAATCTTGTACGATGCACCAGGCATACTGCTCGCTATACTGGGGTTGCAAAGAAAAACACTGGGGTTTTGTTTGCTTCTGTTGATTGGAAAGAAATTGTTCTGGCGTCACTGAAGTTTATACAATTTGAGCAATGCGGAAATATCTTCTAAAATAATTTAACTACATTTTTAAGTATTTGTGCACTACTCAAGATACTTAATAGCGAAAGTAACTTGAGTACTTATTACGAAGAAAGCAAAACACAAACAGGGGACAAAGACAGAGAGGTACAAGCCTTTAGCTCACGACATCATTTAATCCAAGCCAGCAGAACTCCGCCGCCTGAAACATCGGCTGGGAAATTAGGGGGAAAACGGGAAGTAGATGGAAAGGAAGCCTAGAACTGCGAGAACAAAGAGAAGACAGAGTGGCCGACCGTACGTGCAATGACAGAGACGGCAAGTCAAGAGCGTGTGACTGCCAATAACCAGATCACTATCTTCTTCGCCGCCAACCTCTTGGTGCTCCTCAGCGGGCCTTTGCAGCGGAGGAACAGCAAGGCGGTTGGCGGCGGAGTGGAGGGTGACCTGGTCTTTGGCAGTCGAATGCTCTCGGTTTGCCGTCGCATGTCAGTGCGCCTCATTTCCATCTACTTCCACTTTTTTGCTCTCCTTTCCCAGCCGATGTTTTAGTTTGCGGAGTTCTACTGGCTTCGAAGAAATGTTGTCGTGAACTGAAAGCTTGTACATCTTTGTCTCCATTCCCTGTATATGTCTTGCTTTCTTTGTATTAAGTATTAATCTAACACTCTTGTCATACTCATAATAACTTGAGTAGTGCTCTAAATGCTTTATGAAGCAGGTTTAAGCCGGCTGCGGCCAGAGTTTCTTGAGTAGTGAATGTCCTAAACCAATAGTGATCACATTTGTGTTGCGCGTGCCTGTGTTAATCCTTTCAGACTGCCACGTTGCTGTGAACCCAGTGCTTCCCCTGGTTCCGGAGTCAGAGAGGCCGGACTACCTCCGAGAGCTGAAGGAGGAGCTTTACAAGTTCTGGACGGAGGGGACGCCGGACTCCTTCCCGTACACTGCCGATCATTTTCTCGTGCATGCCAGCAAACCTAGCGAGTAAAGCGGTGGCGTCACCTACAATCCCTAGCACAATAAACAAGTTTCCACAGAAGTACATTATTGAACAGTACATAGTGGTTATGACTCAGATAAAAAAAAAGGTTCTCTTCTGTGCTTTTTATACCTGAGTGATTGCTTAGGTCATTTTTATTTTATTTGGTTTGTTTGTCTGAATGTTATCAGCCTACAAATTTCTAGATTGGAAACTCATGTGAATTATTTATACATCTGCATTTTTGTTTGTTTTTCCTCATTCCTTGATTGTTGTTGGCTGGTCGTCGTCTGAGAACGATCACGGCCGAAGAGGTTTCCTCAAGTCATACATTTGGAATTTTTGGCCCTGCAGCCTACATCATTATCTCATGATGCCTCGTGTGAAATAAATATTTTAATTAATTTAAAATCTTTTTTCCAATTGAATTATTTTTGTCCTCTCCCCTTAATTCTATAAACGCACGAATAAAAATCAGTCTAACGTACGGACTACGACAATTTATTAATCTGTATGAAAGCATCTACGTGTCCAGGCTGTAAAACTGGGGCAGTGAAGTGCGACCGCTAACCAAAGTGGGGTTCTCTTAAAACCAAGAGCGAAATTGATCGGTTTGATGTTCATTGGATAGTCAATTTATTCAGTGCAGTATATTGCAAACCTTTACCTTAGAAGGAATAGGCAGAGCAGTTAAGGTCACAACTCCTCTGCAGGGTACGTACCGTGTGACGTTACGTCGACGCTTTTTTCGTGTATTTTGTTTGTTTTTGTGAACTTGTTGTTTTACGACTAAGGGATATATAGCTCTCTGATTTTATTATTTCAAAGGAAGAAGTAGCAAGTCTAGCACTATAGCGCATCCAGGGTTTGAAATATATAAAATATTGCGCACAGAAATAAGAACAGACATAACAAATAGGTAGTTTTATCATATTTTGAATATTCCGATATTAAAGGTATTACTGACAAAAGTTAACGAAGCTTGGATTTCGTGTTTTCAGTAAACCTAACTTGGGCCTTATAACAAGGATCACGTGCTTTTGGTAAATGTCGATAAACACCGAAAATTGCGAACCCGAGACGGTTTTATCAAAATTGTGGAAAATCGATAAACCCTGAATTGCAGTAGATAAACCCAAGTTTAACAGAAAGGAAATCCATATACTGCAGCTTTGTTTTGTTTTGGCCCGGCACACAGCCCCCACTGAACTGTTCGCGAAACTTCCTGCTTCACAACATCACATCTTATCTTCTTTAGACTTCTTATCGGCACATGCACGTTTTCGAAGTAATGGGGTCACGCATATGCTCTCTGGGATTTGGGGAATCTCATGGTCGTGTCCTATTTTCTTCCACGTGAGTTCTGACAAACCCCAATTTTTCTGCGTCACCAAAAACCTATACCGAGAAACCCTGAATTTAAAAATATAAATCCAAAAACACCTCTAAATTCGAAGTAGGTGAACTAGAAAAACAATACCCCAGATATCGAAGATAAATAAACCCCCCAAAACACGAAACCCTGATACAACTTTTTTGCCCCAAGACGTTATTTAAGGCCTCAGGAATTTTCTTTTGAAAAGGAAAGATACAGTCCAAAACGTCGGTGTATTAAAGCTATCTATTGTTATTCAAATTGCTCTTATCGACCTAACTATCCAAACAATTGCCAAAATTGGATTTTCTCTCGTTCGCCACATAAGTTAATAAGTGACAGACACAAGCCAGAGATGCCACGTGACAACCGAGCGACCATGCTGTAAAGTCTAAATCTGTACTTGTTTGGCGATTTAGGGCCAAAATACGCGCAAGGATATCAAGTTGGGTTAAACCTCTGCTTCTTTGGAATTTCAGGAAATGGAATGACCAGACAAAATCCAATTTTCCTCTATACTTCGGTGCTACTAGGAGGCATATTAATTAGTTCAATCACTTGTGTCTTTACAACAGAGTATCCAAAATTAATTTGCGTTTTCTCAAAGCTCTGGCCTCCGTTTTGTTATTTTTTATTACTACAATTTCTTAGCTTCTACCTTATTGACGAAAATACAGGGAGCGTGCATGCGAGCTGGAGGATGTTGACCATGTTGAAAATTCCCTAGACTCTGGTAAAAGAGGCTTAACTTGGTAAAATAAAAATGGCACCAGAAAAAGAACAAATTGGATACTTTTGTTGCAATTATTGTACGGCCCTGCTACCGCACTTTCCTCATAAACTGCACCATCCTGCAACCTAAACAATAAAAAAGAAAACTTCGGGACACCGTATTTCACAGCGTTTGTGAAATATGACTAGTTCATTTATTTCGTAGTTCCTTTTCTGTCTTTGTCAAAACCTGACAGCCACCCGCGAGGTCATGAGAAGGCGTCAGCAGCGTCCGTGTGAACCTGTCTCCTACATTTTGATGTGGCACTTTCCTCTTCTGGCGTGGGTGTAGTCGTCAATTTGCGTGGTGAACAGGGCCACCCTCGTATGGAGGATCGGATGCTCGCCAACCTTGCAGCCCTTGGCCCCGCCG
Organism: Ixodes ricinus; assembly: GCA_037355805.1. Lineage (NCBI taxonomy): Eukaryota > Metazoa > Arthropoda > Arachnida > Ixodida > Ixodidae > Ixodes > Ixodes ricinus. Next base: position 38,123 of record JAZHYW010021169.1, on the reverse strand, counting down.
GACACGACGCCGTACAGCGTCCACAGGATGGCCAGCTTGCCCACCACAGTGGCCTCGAAATTGTGCTAATGTAAAAAAAAGCAAAAAGGTGGGTTGCGTTTAAAATGCCAAGTGTAACTTCTTCAACTCCAGGTCCCCTTGACGCTAATGCAGGCAAGCCAACTTCCAGTTCTTCTTCTAAATATCATAAAAATTGCTTCAAGACAACGTAGGACTATAAGACCTGCTCGGGTTCCACAATCTTTCAGGCTACTTTGATTGTTGTAAAAAAGCATTTTGATCTCATAATTCCAACTTAAATTCATTATAACCGAAAGCATTGTATAAATTAGTTACTAATCATTTTAACACTGCTTTATATATTGTGACCGAAGTGGCGATAGGTGAATTTTTAATGGTCTGTGAAGCGCAAACGTTCGTCCCGAATGTCTTTGGTTTTACCTATGTTATTTCTTTAAAATTAATCCTTATGTCAAACAGTCAGGTTAAAGTAACTCGTTCTGCAGGTAGCTTTGGACTGGCGGTATGACATGTGTGATGACATCAACGAGCGAAAGTGTTCGTATGTAAAAACAGGGTAGTTAAATGAATAATAAGCTAATTCATTGAGTGAACGGAAAGACTCCCACACCTTGCAGGGCGATTCTACATCAGAGACTGTGCAAAAGACGCTATGGCGTACCTCGTCGTCGCGCTGGTTGTAGCACTGGTTGTTCTCCACGGATTTTACCTTGTCCAGCTTCAGGCATGAGGACAAGTCGTCGCCGCTGTGGTCGTGGTGGTCGTGGGGGTCTAGAGTCGGAAACCATATTTCCCAAGGCGTCAGCTCTGTAGCATGGATTCTCCGTAGCTATGATTATGCCCGAGTTACTTCTAATGGATCCTTCAAGAAGCTCTACTCCAAGGCGTGTGAAATGTCCTCCTCATTCGTGAGCCTAGAGGCAGCGACAACGTAAGGCATGGCGTTTCTCGATGTGCTCACGCTTTTCCCTTCGCGATTTGTTCTTTGCCGCTGTTGTCTGTTAGTGCCGTACCTTCACTAACAGGGAAGCGATAACAGGAGGCTGGGGACTTAACACACCCTACTTTCTTAAGTTGTCACTAGTGACTATGACAAGGGAGAAGAAACACAAGCGGGCAGCTGCCTCCACGTATGCATTATTTAAGAAGATTTCGGATGCCAATGTACGTTCTGAACGCGTGATATGGTTTCTTTCCCATTTTTTTCACAAAAAATGAACGATTCATTTTTATTGTTGACAAGCTGTACTTTTTCTAAAGCTTAATTTTGTTTCAAAGCTTACAACACTTTAGTCAAAAAGTGCGCTCTAACCTGAGAAACTACTCCAAAGCGCAAAAACGGCGCCAACTAGGTCGTACGTACCTATCGGTTATTACAGTATTCTCCTTTATACCTGCGCGAAGAATATTTATTAATTTATTTGTAAGAATGCCTAGTCGCCCTTTCTAGGGCATCATTGGGGGAGGGGGGGGTTAGATGATACAAAAATTTAGGCAAATAACAAAGCGCAAATAGGTAAGAAAAAATATTCGATGATGCTGTTGGATTTCAAACGAAAATGACATCACAGCAACTGTGCAACCAATCTCTTGTTGAAAAGTACACGAAAAGGAATTTTAAAACGAATTAAACGATTAGCAAAGAGCACCTGGTGGATGTCGCGAACGCCTCGTTTGTAATATCCTTCTAGGAACCTTGACAGGTAGTGACGGTAACTGCCTCGCCTCCGGCCACAACGAGAGAAGAGCTGAAGAAGGAACTCCCTTCTCCCCGAGACTCTCTTCGTTGTGGGTCCCCGAAGTCGCTATTTTCCCTCTACAAGATTACAGAAGACTAACCCGTCACTCAAACTTCGTACAAAGAGAGCTTTGGGGTTACTTGCGGTGGCCCGATCGCTGGTGTGCTTCGGCTGCTTTCAGCGGATGCTACGAGCCATCGCGGCCTATCCAAGGCCGTGGGAATGTCACGTGACCTTAGAGAGGGGGCACAGCGACGCGCGGAAAGCCTATTATGGGCTACGTCCACAGAGCGGGATCGGCTGGGATAGCTCGCAGCGTCCGCTGCGTCCGGACGTAAGGTCCCGAGACAAACTACGTCACGATTGCGGCGGATGTGACGTGCTCTCCGCTGGCTGCTCTCCGAGCGTTTGCCAGAGTGGCGAAAATAGTCCCTTTGCATTTAATTGCATTCTAATAATTAATGCCAGAGTGGGCCGTTTCTAACGAAAAATACAGCTATTAGGCTCAAAATAGAAACGTGCGATTGTCATTCACGGATATTGTGATCAAAGAAACTGCGCCGACTTTACATAACAAGATAAACAATTAAATCAAACGCTTCGTTTCCCATGAGGGAAACATCATCAGTGAAACCTTCAAGCATGAATGAGCGAAAAAACCTCTCAAAAAGTCGAGCGATCTCTCGGAACGCGTGTTTAGTAGAGCGACCGAAAAGAAATAACCATGAATTACGACCAATCTTACCTTACCAGTCAAAACTTCCAAACATAAACAATATTCTTAGACGACACATGGATATTTTACACATGGACACTGCTTTAAAGTCTGTTATTCCTCGACCACTTGGTATAGCGTTTAGGAGACCACGTAATTTATTGGATATTTTTAGACAGTCCCGAAACTCCATCGGACGTAGCCTGGTCCCTCTTGGTTGCGTAAAATGCAACAATAACCAATGCAGTTTATGTATTGATATAATTATAGCTAACTCTATTCGTAGCACAGCAAATAACTTTAATTGAAAAACAAATGGTACTTTTGACTGTAATTCGGAAAATGTTATTTATTTGATACAATGTAAGAAATGCCTAATTCAATACATAGGAGAACCTAAAATAAGCATAAGAAGACGCTTGAATCTACATAAAAGTCACATACGTAAACCCGTTGCCGGACCAGTTTCTCGTCACTTAAACTCCGCGGGACATAACGGACTTTCTGATTTTAATTTTATTATACTTCAGGGGGCTTTCGAACCACCAGAGATCGAAAAAAATAAAGAATCCGAATTTATTTATAAATTTAATACTTTAGAACCAAAGGGCCTTAACAGTTCGAAAGGGTCGTTGCCATCTTTTTTTATGGACATTTAATTGAGATCTTCAAATCGGTGACGCACTGTTGCATTTTTCTTTCTCGCTTCATCGTTTAATGTGACACGAGCAAACGCTTTTCATTGAGCCTCTCATTGGCTTCACATGACACCAGGTATAGTTGGCTTAGGTCCAACCACATGTCCCTAAAACTGGTTTTGTGATAATAATGGCGTTAATAAAATTATATTTAATTACTTCAATATTATTTACTGCTTTTTTATTGGGATATATTAAACCTTTAAGCGAGAATTTAGTTGAGTAGATACCCGCTAAACGGTAAGCATTTTTTCAATTACTTCTTCTTCTTTGCGGCCGTTTTTCTTTGTTTGAAAGAAAAGGAAAACGAAGTGTTCTTGTTTGGACTGACGAAGAGCCTACCAGGCTCGAAACGTATCTGCAGATCACATATTTGGCATCCTTGGACGACCATATTTTTAAAGGGCAAATATTTTGTGAGCATATTTTTCTCGGGTGATTTCTTTTTATCACAGGTGATATATATATATATATATATATCAGACATTTCCTAAGGTGTGCAGAATACGATAAGTTTCTCCCTTGCGAACGATGCACCGTGTGTAGAGTCTATGCACCAGATAAGAACTGTCTGCGGAAAATCTTTTTTCCTTAGGCCGATGCCTACCGCTGAGGTCTATACACCGAGTATGAGCAACGGTGTAATATACGCGGTGTCCCCCGAAAAGATATAATATATTTTTGACCGCTAAAACATAATATGCATGCCAAACGCTTATTCTCCGACAAAATGTCTCGCTAGTGGTCCGAACCACATATCAAAGGTTTATATCATTCAAAACTTATACGTTATATTCTGAAAATTTTAATTAGAAAACAAGGTCTGTTTTGCATGTTTTCGGTAACTCGTGCCACTCAACTTCATACTTTCAAAATCTCCGTCGGCCGTGAATTTTACATTTAAAATTTTAGAGAATAACTTATAACCAATTGTTTTATCACTTCCTACATATTATATGAAAATTAAGTAAAGTTGAATATCTGTTCATCCTTTTTTCCCATATAAGAAGGTTGGCGTTTAGTTACTTCTGCTGCCACAGTGCGTCGCGTGGTCGTTAGAGACAGTCCAAAAACCAAGATTCTTGAAACACTGTTTCTAAAATGCGTACGCTTCGCTGTAATACTAAGGAATCAACCTCCTAGTGGTTTAATGAATATCATAAAAGTAAAAAGTGGCGGACACATTTTTTTATAACACCTTTAAGATATATAATTAAAAAAAGATTTAAACAGAAAGGTTAGCTTTCCCGAGTTGAAAAAAAGGTCATAGAAATCCGCAGACTGCGGTGTTTTCGATGTCGGTTTCACTTTCAGCTGCAGCGACGCCGCTGAACAGAAGATGTCGGTCTGCTTGAGTTTGAATTTGGCGAGAATTACGAAGAACTTAAATTTGGTTCAAGCAAACACTAAACTTACCTTCGCAATAGGTAATTAAAGATGAATTAAGAACGAGACAACTGAATCTTCAAGCGGTCAACAAAGAGCAGCACCAATCACATGACCCTTGAATCTACATCACAAAGAAAAGTCATCAACTTTCGCCGCTCCTTCTTTTCGGGGCTATCAGCTAGGATAGAAACCATCACACATTCCCAGCTTTGTAGACGTCACCCTAAAAATGTAATCAATTACAATTAAAGTTACTCTTGCTTAACAGTAATAAATTATAATATTAAAAAATACCCGTTAGTTTTTCGATCAATTCAAGTTGTAAAAACGACAGATGCTTGAGCCGGTTTAAGAACGGATATTTAGTCCTATTCCTTATTGGATTAATATTCCCGCACTGTTTACTACTCATCTTCTCAATCAACCAATTTTGGTAAAACATCCTCCCCTCTGCGACGTGATTCGAGGATTCCTTGGAAGGTAACTTGTGCAAACAACAAGCGCTATTACAATGGGGAGGGAAAATTAGCAACAGTTACAAGTAAAATTAGTACCTTAAATAGAATCAGATCACTCGTGCGGTTACTCAGTAATAAGTTTATTCAAATTATAACAAAATTACTCCTAGATGTGATCGATAACAAGTAACTTGAATAGTTGTGTAAATACCGTACAGGTCTGCACATCATACAGCTTGGCTATAGACCATAACATGACTGCTCTTAACGACTCAAGTGAGCTTACTTTGTTAGAGCAGTTGCTGAAAACGAGGGCGGAGTTTGGGTACCCCGCAACTCTCACTTCCGAATCGATGTTGGGCTGCGACCTTTTTGTTTTCATCGACTTTGCCGCAGTGACGCCATGCACTAATGTTTACATATTCGCGAGCCGCTTCGCATGTTGCCATTCAACTTACCAGAACTTGCCTTTCGATCGCTACTCATTTTTTAGGCAAGAGTGACGAAATGCGCACAAGCTGCGACCTTAGACACAAAAAGCCCCCAACCCAGAACGGCTTCAGAACCGGAAACACCGCATGTGGTGCTGCGGCATTAAACATGGCAGCAACACAGCTCTGACGCCGACCAAAAAAATGCAAAAAAAGAAAAGAAATACAAAAAAATCAATACATGTTCAAGAGTAAAAAAAAAAATAGCTCACATACAGGTAAGCTGGTGCATCTTGTCTCAACGGGAGAGATGCATACCCAGAAAATATATTAAAAAAGAACGACTTGTATCGTTTTCTTGTAGCTTCTAAGTTCCACCTCATCATCACTCGCCACTTTTCAATTCGGGATAGCGTGCTCAGGTACGATCCTATCATTATTGTGCACTTGCGGGTATTCTCATTAATGCGAACATGTAAAATAACCATGGAAACACTAGCGCGGTTCTGAAGCACCATTGATTTTCAACGGGCACCCAAGTGGATAGTGATCAAAAAAGAAATACGAACGCCCAACTTATACCGCGAGAGAAACATACTGGGTCTACCGTCGGGAAGGAGAAGGCGAACCAATCAACTCAATAATTCAAATGCCTGGTATGAGGGTACACGGAGCGGTATTTTGTTCAAAGAAAATAATTCGTTCCATCGAATATGCTTCATGTGAAGTGTCGTCCACGAATATCCTTGCTGACCTGCATCACAGTGAGAAGGGTGGTCGTAGACGCGAATACTAAAATTGTATTTTAAATACCATCAGCCGTTTTAAAAGTGGCAGTCAAAAGACGCCGTAGCTCTCCTCTGAGAGTCATGTCAGCTCTGGAATGTTTTGTCCAATTCACCCGCAGTGTTAAACCACAGGCGCTTTTCCTGGTGACGGTCCTTACTGCAACATTACTGCCAAGAGGAGCAAGCGCAGTCAAGCCCCGTGAGGTGTTGACCATGAAATCTTTCATTTCATCGGAATTGTTTCACCAGTTTTTGTCATCATTCAACCCAGAAAACAGGCCCCTGGACGTGTTTGTGCAGCCGCAATGCCTCGTACAAGACGCGACGATGATCAGGACGTTTTTGAAACCTCTCTTATACACGGTGACACTCTGGAGTGACGGAACAGTACAGTTTTACTCATGCCTTGGTGAACTTTGCAGACCCTTTAGACAAAGTTACGTTCCGATCTTATACTTTGTTTGTGCTAATGATTTTAAACTACAATATTTAACCGATCTTAAATTCAGCAATTATTACATGACAGCGCTAATAATTGCTGAAGGAGTGACGTGGAAAGTCAGATTACGTGGTTCATATTGGAACGTTTCGTTTATGCAACAATTTCATGAAGCCAGTGGACATTTCAAAATAACGCTGTCTAACGGCAGTGCACACCTTCAAGACGAGTTTTGTGTTCAGCCCTTGAAAACCATGCTCAACGATCTAAAAAACCAAACTCTTTGCGGTAAAGAAAACTCATATCGTACCCGATCAGAAAGAACGTGCCCGAAATATGGAACATTTATACGCGCATCTCTCCCAAGACAGCTGTCTCTTAACGGAAGTAAAATATTTGTTTTTTGGGACAGAGACTATTATGTTGAGCACCCAGCCATCGAAGTTACAATTGAACTACTGAAACTTCGCGTATCTCATCTCGAGCTCAACAAGTTTGATTTTAGATGGCGTGAGCGATTATCGAGTTTCCTAATAGCACTTGGCAAGAACTCCAATGAACACCGTGGCGAAACTAAGGTTGTACAGTACATCACACCGGTTGGTTTTTTATTTTTTGTCCCAAGACCGGAACGTGTCTTAAAAGAAGCTGTTCTCGTGTTGCCGTTTTCACGGGAAGTATGGATCGGGCTGCTGATATCCTTAGTGTTTTTCGTTCTGATCATAGCTTTGATCAACAAGAATTTATACAAGGACACGCATGACACGTTCACTTTTGTAGCCCCTATTTTGGCATCGCTTCTGCAGCAAGGTGTTCGTTTCCACAGCGCGCTTCTTGGGACTCAGTTGTCCCGACTCGTTGTTGGCCTCATCATGATGTCGCTTTTGATTATGTCCACAATTTTCAAAGGTCGGATCACGTCTCTGCTTACTGCTTTGCCGTTCCAGAGCGAGCCTCTACCGTTCGTCTCATTAGGCGATATTATACGAAAAAAATATCGCATTTGTTTTCTTAATCACAAGGCGTATGTCCCATATGACTACGAGAGCATCCCTGACTACTACAGTTTCGTAAATTTTGTAAAGGGGGGTCTAGAGTGCTTCATAACTGGTGACGGCGGAGACGATTCGAAGTCTATAAAGATTAGCAACGACAAAAAAGACACTTTCTTAATTTCCATAGTACGCCCGGGGCACTTTGAAGCTCTAAGACGAGAGCTTCTTGGAAGAGGATACGTCGAAGCTCTCGATCTTCAGCTGACGCACCTCACAGGACCCGAAATAAGGCGATCCTCTGTGTACCTCGACGATGTCAAGTTCACCCTGAGTCGTGGAGCTGAGACCGGACTCTACACGAGATCTGACTCACTTCGCAATTTCAAGACCACGTACCGTCGAGAGAACAATCCTGTGCCCGTTCCTGAGGCAGAGCTCAGCCTTAGCGACCTTAGACCTTTATTTCTACTCTGGTGCTTCGGAATGATCTTGTCGGTGCTTGTGCTTTTAGGTGAGCTTAATGTTTATCGCTTAGTGTGGAGGTGTTGTAGAAAGATCATGGCTTCGTTATATCTGAAGTTTCTTTTACTTTATCGTGCATCTCAAAAGAAGGACGTTAAATCCGAAGGACAAGGTCAAATAATATCTACTTAATGTTCCGCACTTTAATCATGTACCATTCATGTGCGAACAACATCGTATCTGATTGTACGCCGGAAATATTCATGACATATTTTGGCATTTTGTTCTTTGCCTAATGAGGAAATATTCATGGACTCTATTTTCAGTGTCAAGAGAGGCGGGGTTGGTCAAGTTTACGGTGCATTTCGTTGACGTTTTCACCATTCAGGCTTGTGAGTCTCAAAACCTACGAAACAGGGGCGTGTAATGAGTTGCGTAGATATGATCTTAAACCCTTCAGACCGCCTACACTCCCCAGTGGCTGAGCAGTATCATGAGACCTTGATATGTTACTTCCACCAACCAAGTTTGACGATTTACATTTCCGAACATTCACGTCTACTGCATTCTTAACCTTCATTCTAACGCAACGTACAAAGTGGGAAAACACAATAAATATAAGTTTCATGAATAATATAAACCTTAAATGCGGCCTTTGATCACAAGCCTACTTAATTACCCTCAGAATGGTAGGTCCATGTGCAAATAGATGTAAGGTACAAATGCACCTGCGTGCACAGTGAAAACGACCAGCTTTAGAGCGTCGTCGCAACAAATTCGTGGTTGATTTTTGAAGCACACGCATGGTATTTGCAGACCCTATCTAGACACTGTGAAATAAAGAAAATTACCTGCTATTTGGCGCGACTTTCGCCGCGTCTTCGAAGCTGATGACGTCGGCTCGCTCTATGGCACAGTTAATGCTTTTGCATCAAAAACTATTTGATTAGACAGAGGTTCACTCCCTTTATATTTCGAATCCCACACAAGTTATTTTAATAAGATCAAGAACATTGAAACATTTATCTCTGTATTAGTAGTTCTCAAGCTGCCCTATATAAAACTTCTGTACCGACTTTCCCAGCGGCAACCTCGAATCAAAAGGTTTGCAGTCCTTGTCTATAGTTTTGCGAGTGTACTTCAGTGTTGCCCGACTGCACTGGGCTGTGGAGTGTCTTGTTAGTGGGCACTGGCAGCCTGCGTAGGCGCAATGGATGATACACAAAATACATAGAAGACGTTAGCAAGTGTGCTGCCGGCATAGCCTCGGACTTCGAGGAATAAAAAGAGAGATGTTCTTGCATCTTCCGACTAGGGCGTCTGATTTCCGCCTGCGCTCATTGCATGCTGATCACAATTGCATGCGATTGTGTAATTGCTCAACAAACATGGCGCCGGTGGTTGGAGTCGCTATGGTCCCCGCAACTTTCACCATGACAATTCATTTTCCGTGCGAAGAGCTGTTCTGGGGTTTTGGGGATACTCTCGTCGGGAATCCGAATAGTTGACCCGAAGGAACAAGTAAATAACCTAACCTCTATATAGCGGTGGCAGAATCATAGTATGTTTTCAGTATGGCAGAAGCGTTTTTCTTCGTGTTTTTCTAAATCATCTACGCTGGTGCTTTTAGAGCGTTTACAGCCTTTCGAGTTTATGTGTTTGCTGATGTTCGAGTTGTCCTGGGGCGTACTCTTTGTGTTTATGTGTGTGTGGGTGAGTGGCTGTGCCAGAGGAGTAAATATTTTCCCTTCGTTCCGACATTTCATACAACGGGTGAGGCCTAGTTTTTTTGAATTGTTACTCAATCCGTGTAGTTTCAAAAACATATCGCACTGTTGCTGTTTCGCGGTGAGAATTATATCTGCTTGCATTATTGCAGCAGTATAATGTGGTAAGATTTTACTTGCGGTGAGATCGCATAGTGTTGGGGACAACGTTGACGCAAGACAGAGTACCTCTTTTTTTCTATGTTGTCCTAAAAGTCTCGTACCTGGAAATTAAAAGTAAATAAAGCTTGTGTCCATCCAAAGTCGCCTGTCTGCTTGCTGCCTTCCAGAGAACCACAATGCGACAGATGTTTTGGAGCCAAGGCGAAAACAGTTGATCGTGGCGGAGAAGCTGCTCTCACGATACCGACTGCCGTTTTCTTTGGAAGTGACCTTCACTCGTCGTAGGTGCATGTACATTGGGTTGAAGCCACAAATAACAGCCATATCTAAACCATTTGACGTAAATGTTTGAATGGGCCCCATGCATTAAACACGATGCGGATTTTATGCATGGGAGAATTGCATTTCAGAATCCGAGCAAGAGTAGAAGCTAGTGCTTCTTGACTTGCGATAAAAAAGAAGACTTGTTAAATATTTTGGCCTTGATTCTGGCCGCAAACATGTTCGAAATTAAAAATAATAAAATGCAAGTTAGGGGCCACAAAAACAGTTTTAAGTTTAAAACAAAAATTGGAAGCGCTAAAAAAATAAAACCCTGTATCGGTGCTCGGTGGCACCCGAAAGAAATGCGACTGACTCCGTGTCACGGCAAACCAAAAATAACGTTTATTCCCTCGTGGCCCTGCACAAGCCACGCGCCCCACGGCACGCGCGTGGGTGCCTCGCTTGTAGGAAGCGGGAAGTTCAAAAGAGGCTCACGTCACATCTCCCTCTGGGGATAAACAAGAGTTTCGAGTAGTCTGTAGTTATTCACCAAACCGCTGGGGGGCAAACACTTTTCTTCCAGCCCTTGTTACTGCCACGGGGACTCTGCAGTCCTGCGTTGATGACTGCGACTTCGAAGCCTGCTGCAGTGTATGCGGGTGCTCCGTGACGTCCTCCCCGGGTAGGGCAGACCCGTCAGGAGCGGTCGTGTTGGCTGGCCACAATACCAGCTCGTCGCGTTGACCAGAATGAGCCGGAATTCGCTTGAGGGCTCTTCGGTTGCGACGGACGTCCCCTCTTGTGGTTCTGACCCAGTAAGACCTTGGCGTGTCCGCTTGTCGGAGGACCTCCCCTGGGCACTTAGGTCCTTCAACCACACAGTCGATCCGGGACTCAGTTTGGGTAGCCGTCGAGCTGCATGTCGGCGGTCGAAGTGTGCCCGTTGGCGCTCTTTGACTTGACGGTCGCGTCTAGTCGCGACGTTGTTGTTGACATGGCCGGGAGTCAGAAGAGCTGGGTACACCGGGATCCGCGTCCGCAGACGTCGCCCCATGAGGAGTTCGGCTGGACTCCGCCCTGTCGGACCCGGGGTATCCCGGTACGCAAGGAGAGCCAAGTACGGGTCCTCTGCTTTCTCAAGCAGATTCTTCATAGTCTGCACGGTTCGCTCGGCCTCTCCATTCGCCTGAGGATGACGAGGGCTGCTGGTAGTGTGGTGGAAACCGTAGTTCCGCGCAAACTCTGCGAAAGCATCACAGGAGAACTGTGGTCCATTGTCGCTTACTACCGTTGCAGGTATCCCATGGCGGGCGAATATGCTCTTCAGACGTTCGATGACAGCCTCAGCTTTCGTTGACGGTAGATAGGCGATCTCGGGAAAGCGAGACCTGTAGTCAACGCAGAGCAAATACTCCTTGCCTCGCAGATGAAACAAGTCCAGCCCAACCATTTGCCATGGCAGAGATGGCGTCACCGTCGGCATGAGAGGCTCGGCGTTTTGTTGACGAACCTTTGCGCACACAACGCAATTATTGACAACTCTTCTCAGCTCGGACGACAGGCCTGGCCACCAGACAGCTTCTTTCGCGCGCTGCCTGCATCGTCCAATTCCCTGATGTCCCTCGTGAAGTCGTTTCAGCATCTCCTTCCTGAGGGAACCAGGAATAAGGAGGCGGGTTCCGTAGAGCAGAAAGCCTTCGCAGTGGGACAGGCTTCCTCTGTACTGCCAAAAAGGCGACACGTCGAGAGGAAGTCTTGACTTTGATGGCCATCCGTTCATGCAGTACTCCCGAAGCATCTGGCATACTTTGTCTTTCTCCTGGGCTTCTTTGACTGGATGCAGAGTGCTGCTTCGGAGCCCCATCACTGCTCCAACAGTGAAGGACTGAACCTCTTTGCAGGTCAGTGTCTCCGCTGGCTCTTCCTCACTCACTGGAGCCCTTGAGAGAGTATCAGCCGTCGCGATGCTCTTGCCAGGAACATACTGCATTCTGTAGCTGAACCGCATCAGACGCATGCGGAAGCGCTGAATGCGAGGAGGAAGCACATCCAGTGCCGACTTTCCCAAGAGCGTCAGCAAGGGTTGATGATCGGTCTGGAATGTCGCCGTTAGGCCCCGCAAAAAGTCTTGAAACCGCTCTGCTCCCCAGGTCAAAGCCAATGCTTCTTTTTCCACTTGAGCGTATCGGGTTTCAGTAGGGGTAAGGGACCGCGATGCGAAGGCCACAGCTCTTTCCCTCCCATCGGGCTGGACCTGAAGCAAGACTGCTCCTAATGCGTGTGAAGACGCATCCGCGGAGAGTATTGTGGGATACGACGGATTGTAGTGAGCCATGCAACAATCTGAACACAGGAGATCCTTGACGCTTTGCAGAGCGGCTGCTTGTGGGGGACCCCAGGTCCACTCCGACGTTTTTCGAAGCAGGTCTCTGAGCGGCGCCGTAATTTGTGCCAAGTTCGGAAGAAACCTTGCCAGATGGTTCGCCATTCCAAGGATCCGACGGACGCCGGCAGGATCCTCTGGAGCCGGAAGATCTCTGATTGCCTTGACCTTTGCTGGGTCCGGTCGAACACCGTGGCGGGATATAATACATCCAAGGAAGGTAACTTCCCTTGTGCTGAAGACACACTTGGCTTTGTTGAGGGTGACTCCAGATTGCTCTAGGCGCTTGAGAGTCTTGTGCAGATTTGCATCATGCTCAGCTTGGTCCTTGCCGAAGACAAGAACATCATCCATGAGGTTGAGAACCCCGGGCAGTCCGCTCAAGATCTCTGACATGCGTTTTTGGAAATATTCCGGAGGGATATTTCCAAAAGGCAGGAGGGAGAGAGACGGATTTGATGGAACCCGGAATTAGCATCCAACTTCGAAAACACTGCCGCCGTCCCCAACTGACCAAGAGTTTCTTCCACTGTTGGAAGGACATAGCGCTCTCGTCGGACGGAGGTGTTGAGGTGAGTGAAGTCGATGCAGATCCTTACTTCTCCGGAAGGCTTCAGGACTGGAACAATCCCAGCACACCAGTCGGTTGGACCTTCAACTGGGCGAATGACGCCCAGATCCACCATCTTCCTGAGTTCTTGAACGACAGCATCTCTCAGAGGGATGGGCACGCGACGTGCAACGCTCAGCGAGTAAGGCACCGCCGCTGGGTCTAGTCGGATGGTGTACTCTCCTGGGAGTGTCCCAAGGCCGCTGAAGAGTCGAGCAAAGCGCTTCTCGAGGCGTTCGGTGCTGCAGAGAAACTTGACGAGTCCTAAGTTCTGTATGGCAGGCAATCCAAGAAGGGCAGTGCGAAGTTGTTGTACGACGTAAACCTCTTGCCTTGTGGACTTGTCCTTCCACCTCATGACAGCGTCAAACTTCCCCAACACCTTCAGGGTATGTCCACTGGGCCCCGAAAGGACCTCTTCTGCTGGGCACAGGCCAAAAGATGGTATTCCCGAAAATGTATCTGGGACCGCTGAGACCTCTGCACCGGTGTCGATCTTTGCAGTCAGTGAAACGTTGTTCACGGTTATCGTCGCGAACTTGGCGTCTGGACGTCTACCGAACTCCCCGACGGCGCCGAGAAAAACCGTCGGTGTTGGATTCTGTTCCACTGAGGAAATGCCTTTGGTTCCTCCAGGCATCTTCTTGCAGACACGTGCGTAATGACCCTTGGTCTTGCATCGAGCGCACTTTTCGGCACGCGCAGGGCACTCAGAACGAGCGTGACGCAATCCTCCACAATAACCGCACGTGGAGCTTGGTTGTTTTGCTTGTGAGGTTCGCTTCGCATTCTAAGAAGATGGAGCGCTGCGAGGCTTAGATGACGAGGCTTTCGCCACCGTGTCCAAGTCGGCGTCTTCAGTCTTGACAGGCGCTTGCGCTTCATTCTCTCTCAACAACTGCTGCTGCTTGTGAACAGACTCTTTCTGTCGAGCCTTGGCAAGCGCGGAAGTTAGAGTGAGCGCAGCGTCTAACTGAAGAGCTTCCGAGAGTGACTTGTCTCGCAGCCCAAGAACGAAGCGGTCACGAATCAGGCGGTCACGCAGGCTTCCGTAGTCACATCGGTCCGCCATGTTGTAGAGCACGGTTACGTATTGGTCCACTGTTTCAGTGGGCCCTTGCTCCCGTCTGTTAAAACATGCAGACTCGTATACTACGTTCCTGACTTGAATGAAGTGACCGTCGAATCTCGCTTTCACGGTGTCGTACTTCTTGGCGTCGGCGTCAGATAACCCGAAGGTGTTGAAAATCTGCCTAGCCTGGCGACCCATGACGTAGAGAAGCGTTCGTACCTGAGTATCCTCGTTCTGTGCGACCAGTCCGGTTGCGTGACGGAAATCGTCGAACTCGGTGATCCACGCCGGCCACTCCGAAGCGTTCCCAAAGTGAAAGGGTTCAGGCGGCCTGAGGGCGAGTCCGGTGGCGACACTTGCCCGATCCATGACTCGGTGCGGTCCGCAACCGCAAGGCGACGCCCGAAGCTTTCAGAGGCGGCGGGATCTCACTTCTGACACCATGCTCGGTGGCACCCGAAAGAAATGCGACTGACTCCGTGTCACGGCAAACCAAAAAGAATGTTTATTCCCTCGTGGCCCTGCACAAGCCACGCGCCCCACGGCACGCGCGTGCGTGCCTCGCTTGTAGAAAGCGGGAAGTTCAAAAGAGGCTCACGCCACAAACCCCTCCTCGCAAGCGGCTCTCGCGCAGGGTGTCTAGGCGATCGGTAAATCTCCACGCCAAGATAGCGGAATGAGTCGTGCAATATCACCAGCTTTTGCGGATTCGTGAAGTAAACAAGTCTGTTTTTAGATGCGTTGACAGTGATAAACACTCGTATAACCAGACCATTACTCGTGTGGCGTCGTGTAGCAATGCACGTACAGCCTGGAGATAATTAACGTGACTGGAAAGAATCAGGTATCACTCGCATACTGGTATATTTTGCAAATAGTAAGCCGTGGAGATGTCATTAACAAAAAGATTGAATAACAGAGGTGACAGAAATGATCCGTGTGGTACACCAGCCTTCAACACAACCCGATCACGTTTGAAGTTTCCCGTAGATGAAATTTGAGAACGCTCAAAAGAGTAATATTGAAGTAAGGAAAGAAATGGTTCACTGAAGCCGTAGTTCTATATTTTAGAACGGAATGCTTTGTGACTGACCATTTCAAGAGCCTCTGCAACATAAAAAAATAGCACATGAATATAAGTTTTGTTCAAAAGGCCGGTGTAAGAGGCCAGAAAAGGCTTCAATGAGAGGTTAGATGCTTTTCTTTTTGACAATGCTTTATTGGTTTGCTGAAAGCAGGTTCAAATTTTGAATGAAACCGGACATCACAATGTACAGGTACTTTCCTGAAATTTTCCCAGCGCAATGCATGATGGAAGTTATGCGATAACATTCCTGTGTTTCCGGAGTTCCACTTTTTAAAATTGGTTTAACACGAGCGGTCTTAAAGTCAGTGGTAATTACACCGAAACCTAAGATCTCAATAAACATGGTAAAAGGCACGTATTAAGTATGCCTAATGTTGCGGCGAAGATCATTATTACGAATGCCATTAATACCAGGAGACTTATTGCATTTTAAACATAACAAATTCGAGTTCAAAGTGAGAAGACGAAGGTACGCAGACATGGGCGTACTTTTATTAGGACTGGAGCTGAGCGATGTGAAATTATCATCTCTTGCGATGCCCGATGAATCAGCGGAAAGCATGCTAAAGTCGTTGACAACTGATTGAAGGTCAGATCCAAAATTTTGTTAAAGAGAGTCTTGATTTTTTTTCGCCTTATTAAAGAAGGTGTACAACTTCTATGTTTCGCGTGCATTCCATCATGATTCATAAAACCATTACTGAAAGTAGCGTCGTTCAGCAGACCTAATGATCCCAGTGTCTTCGCACGGACGACTTTGAAACTGTGTTCTCAAACTATCATGTTTTTGTTGCACGACGACAACATAGATACAACACATCCTTTTCCTTGATTGTAGTCATGATGTCAGCGTTAAACCAGGACTTATCAGATCGTCGCTTGAAATTGATATTATTTCTAGAGGTACACTAAAATGATTAAAAATCGCATCGAAGGCCCTGTAAACGTTGCGGGGTTCAACAATCATTAGAAAATCATTCCAGTCACAGGCAGCGACCAAAACATCGAATTTACCTCTATCCATAATTGAGACAGACGAAGAATCGCTCTTTGTTACCAGGTGCTCACCTACTTCTACAGTCTCCTGCAATATGAAAAACCCACTGGAGAGCGCGTGGCCGAGACATAGGCAGGTGGGGGCCCTTCGCGCGATTCAGACGATTCCATTCTGCTTCGAGGGCACGACACTCACTCCGGGCTGAACCGGGCCTTATCACGCTTAAAAGCTCTTGGTTTCGGCTTAGCGGAAGCGCGCGCTTCATTGGCGTCATGCCCAGAGATATCGTCACTAGCGCTCGAAGCAAGCTAGTCATCACTGTTTTCTGTCCCTTGTGTCTGGTGTAAACTGCCAAAAATGGTACTGCCAAATTAACCAATATTAAAGTTACAGCCGAGTTTTATTTTTAAAAGACACACTTCGATGATGAGCGGGTTTATTCGAAACAACGATGGCATGGAGGTCGCGCTTTAGAGAGTCAGAGAAATCGCATTTTCTCAGGCCGGTGTCTCTCGGACAGCAATTGAGGCGTTTATAGGATATAGCCGTGGCATGACACTGACGAACCGTTCTCCACCGCAGAACTGAAAATTATAAGCGGATGATTTTGTCTCAAATCGTGCAAAGAAAAAAACGATGGGTCCTCAAAATTTATGAAAATATAGTATGTTGGTGGAAATTTGTGACTAGAACAAACTGCAAATTAGAACTACGGAAAACTTTTTGTTCTTGAGTTTTGGGCTTCGAAAGGGCAGAAGGTTGGTCCTGCGATTTTTGTAGTTTTCACGAGTGAGACATTTTGGAGTCTCGCAACATTTAGATTTTTTTTTACAACCATTCGATTTTTTTTGATATTTTGTATACAAGGGTAAAGTTCTCTAAAATTCAGGTTTTTTTATCTTATGAAATAAACCTTTTTAAATCGTGCACTTTTGACAATAATGTGGCAAGTCTGAATCGAGCTAGCTTTCGATGTACAATTATTCAAGGCATAAAACCATGTCAAATGAATTCTTGCATCTACGCGCCTATTGAAATATATTATCGTTAATTAAAGTGTAGTTTATATAGAAGAACCAACACCACAAACTTGAGAAGAAAAGCTAAAAGTACAAAATTCAACGCCAATTGAAAAATATATTTATTTTCATTTGTTTCAATTTATTTATGCGAAAAGCTTTTTATGTGTTTTAAATATGCAATAAACTTTACCTGGCATATATGTTTTCGTCATATTAAGCAGTGCTGTTTTAAAGAATACATATTTGACCTTCCATCCTACGACGCATTGCTGTCTTTTCACTTTTTTAATTAAATATTTGTTATTTTTGTAACATGATCATATTTTTGTTGGTTTCCAGTCCACACACAGTTCGGTAAAATTTATACATTGATAGCATTTTCCGGATAATATGTGAAGGGGTTCCTCCCCGCGTTCAGTTCGCTTACTTATACTGCGTTCGCTCTCAAGCTGGCAGTGCCGTGTAAGCTACGTGCTCGTCGGACCAGCCATACAGCTGTCTTTGTGCCACGTGATCACCATTCCGCCAATACCTACGCGCAGAAAGCCGGGGTAGGGTGATCAAAAGGAAGCGGCTGATTGGTCCGGTGAGCATGGAGCTCTCACCGCACTGTCAGCTTAGGGGTGAACGAAGCATGGTAAACTACAAAATTGGAAACTGCCTTAGTTATGTTAACATGTCATACGAGGTTAAAGAACATGTATAGGAGATTTGAAAAGTTTTCCGTCAGATTATGGAGCAATTGTGACGAACACACACTTCAAAGCCACGGCCCGACGAGGATGTTTAAATACAGGACAAGCGTGCGTTCATTTTTCTTTCTTGAAACAACTTTATTTCCACGAGAGCTAAGCTAGTTTCGTTGAAACCTCCCAATCTACGTTTTTAGTATTTGCCCTACTATGTTTCCGGAACCAAACGTACATTCCGAACCGCGCAGATTGATATGGAATGAAACTAACAGTTCTGATATTGGCTCTTTCTCATCGACGGAAAGTGGGAACGAAAGGGCAACCACGAGCCGAGCGGGACGTGGACTTGCCGTCAAACTTTTTAACTCTAGGAGTGTCGTATCCCCTTTTTAGATAGCTGTCGTGACTGTTTACCTAGTACAGACAGTTTGATTATAAAGATTAGAAACGACTATCATATCATGAAATATACACATGATAGAAAGGAAGAAGCTATAGAAAACCAGTGATTTCAAGAGTATCGCTACCAGAGCAAAAGCTGTGGTGCCGGCGCTTGCGAGACGAACAAACTTTCCCTCGCGTTATGTTTCGTTTGCAGGTTGTATGCTGTCTACATATCTGCTATATCTTCTCAGTTTTTTATAGAGTGTTTACTAAAACCAAAGGGAGGGGGAACTTACTTACGGAAACCTTTCTGTGGCAATGCAGCCAATGCTATGGAAGAAAGTGCGCGCACTGCGTTGATAGCACTTTCCTCCTCTTTTCGGATTGCCGCAGAAAGTTGTCTCCGAGTTAGAGGGTCGACGAGAGCATGTTGAGTTGGTCCTTTTTAACCTCGGAGTGTTTACGATGGCAGCCATCTTTCGCAGCGGCACACACGTTTACCCTGATTACACAAAGAGGCAGAAACGAAAAACAGAATATGACCGACGCTTTCGCAAAGTTTCCGATCTAGACATCGGACTAATGAAACAACAACTGCCTGCCGAATCAGCGCCATCCGTCAACGAGCACGACAGTGTTTGTGTGAACTGCTTCGCAATTTGCAGCCGTGATCTTCATGAATTTGTAGAAAAGCAAGACGTCGTCTGATGATAACCAAGTAAAGTCCAAGTTCCACACGACGAAGTAATTGTCCAAGACGTGAAAGAGGCCATCAGTGCAGCGAACGTGATTCTGATACATTTGACATTTTCATCCATGTTAAAAAAAGAACTTCGAAACAAATGTGTCAGACAAGAACAAGCACCAGCAACAAAAAACTATTTCAAAGAAGACTGGCCGCAAGCTAAGTGTCTTTTACCATACATCTCACACTGTTCAACAGGCGAACTCGCGTTCAACCTATGTACAACCTACGTTCACTATGCAGCTAACTTGAGGACCGCTTACGTGAGCAGCTCTTTCATCCAGGAAGGGTTTCGAACATCTGACCCTGTTGCTTCCCGGACTAACAAAAAGACAATATTCGCACTTATTCCCGAAGTAATGATGCGCCTTCTTGACACGTTAAGAGAGTTTAAAAAAAAGAAAACACACAAAAATTAACAGAGTTCGGATTCACTAAGATTGTCTTATCTTAAGACATCTTTTCTAAGAAGTTCGAAACTCAAAATGTTCTTAAGATGTGCCGGATTCGGCATTCTCGAAGGGGTTCTTACGAATTACTTACGGAGGGACGGGCTATGACAAAATGAGGTAAGGGAAGGGAAGGCGGGCTTGGCTGCAAATCCCTAAGGATTCATATGCCGTTTCCGGCGTAAGACGAGCGTGGCGGACGTGAAAAAGAAATGAGCCGACTACAACAGTATCCACAAGAAGCAAGGTAAGGAATCCTTTGAGCTTTGTTACAGTTCGCGTAATAAGTTGTTACGATATGATCGTTAGACACACGCAGCAGAAACCGACTTTCTCTAACAGTGTGGCGCTTTGTGAATAAGGCACGAAACGTTTGGCGTGAATACAGAGTCGACGAGCGTGCGCATTTTATTACTTCAAATGCTGCCAAAATACTGCAGAAGGTTGTCGGCCTCTGTCAGCAACAAATACATCAACCAAAGCGTGTAATGAGGTAGATCGGCAACTTAGTTTGCCCGTACCTACTAGTGCCAAACACGAAAATGATCGCGCAGTTTGAAAATATCCTTCGTACATTCTACCAACTAGCTCAAGCTTCAGCCTCAACAACCTTCATACCGACATTCGATCGCACAAACAATAGGGTCGTAGCCTTCCCTACGCGAACGTAATTCGAAAATTGTTTATATTGCTTGGATTAGGATTGCAGTAAAAGTCGGTTGGAAGTTATCGCCAGTCCTTGTCATTAAAGACGTCTTGTGCTTGTCCTTCTCTTTGTGTGTAGGGTTTTAGGATGTGTAAGGGTAACCATCTCGCCTGCCTAATCACGTCTTCGAAAAACCTTGTCGTATGCTCTTTTTTACGCCCTTGTTTGTATTATTTGATTAGTTTTTAGTATGAACCAACTAACCTAACGAAGCGTCGTGATATAACTGATAATTCGTGCAAACTGCATCCCACTTTGACTCGTTACTTGATACTGACATGATGCACAGGTGCATCCCTGAAGCGCTGCCAGGGTGCCACCGGAGGCGGGGTTGGCGACAAGCCTATCAGTGATGTGGTCGAAAGAATGGTGGGGCTCTTGAGCGTGGAGTCCATGGCTGGCATCCCTGGCGCCCTCGATATTGGGGTTGGGGTCGAGGTGCCAATGGACGAACCTTTCAGCCTGCCGTTCTTGGGTAGGTTTACACCTGGATGAACGAACTGCTTGTATCCCCTCATAAATGAGTGTCATGTGTTGTCACAATCGGCTGCCAAAATGTTCCACAATTGTTATGAGGTTCTGCACATGCAGTAGTTGCATTTCATATGGATGTGTTTCCCGACTCCAACAAACACTTTCAATTCTAATCTCCCAGGTGCTCCCGCAACGTCACATGCAGCAAGGCCAGGCTCAGCCGAGCTTGTTCCCTCAGTTGGTGAGCTTTTCTACCTCAAAACTTAAGTGTAGCGCAACTAACAATTTAGCTCTTTATTTAATTGATCTAGACGCTGGGACCTAATTATTCGGTTAAACAGGACATGAATGGGCTACATTTTTACCAAGCATCGTGTTTGTATCAGTACAATGTTGTTTTTGTTTTTTTGCAAGATACGACTCCAGGTCTATGCAGGCCTGCTTAGTGACACCGCCACGTGCAAGGTTTGCTGCATATAACGTTTTGATTGCTTCTATATTGGTAGCCCCTGCATCATTAGAAAAAAATTGCATTTGGTGTCCATTTGATATGTCATAAAGAATAGACCTCCATTTCAAAATAGAAACTGCTATTTACCTCTTTTTGTTCCAACAGCGTTAGAATGGAATGAGTGTGATCATGATGTGTTTTCGCCTGCATTTTGACCTAACAAGTTTCGTGAAGCCTCCTCCCTGTAATAATGCCTTCAGGACACTTCAGGTAATTTTCGGTAAATAAATAAATAACGTTGCCCGTAGTGGTTATAATTTGAGCACGAAATGTGTTTTTTAGCTTACTTGGCGTTCAACGCGTACACCTACTGGAAGATGCAGGTGGGTGGTTTGGCTCTTTTGGTTGAGCAATCATGCTTGCTCGTCATAACTTGTTGTAGTCCATCGGTCATATGTTGCCAGCAATTTACAAGGCAGTGTTCTCAGCTCTATTCGTTTTTCTATTCAGAAAACCACCATGCCAGCGGGTGTCTGCTTCAAGACGACGACGGGACTTCGCTCCGCGCTTCAAGCAGTCACATACTCAGCCAAAGATGTTAGTATGAACCTACTAGGTGTGGATTGCAACACCAACCTCACATTGAATCCAAAGTCACACTGTACAAAATATGCAGCAGTGTGATAAAACAAGTTAGTCTGTAAATATCAAAACAAGGCAATCTGCCCGGTAACCTCCACCGTACCCGCAATCTGACGGAGGCTTATTGCGGGGAAGGCGCCGTGTAACCGAGCTTTCGGTTCCACGTCAAAACATCCCCAGGTGGTCGGAATCGATCCTCAGTCCTCCGCTGGGGTGGGCCAGATGCCCGTCGTTGGTTTGGCACGTAAAACCCCCAAATTTCTACCTCTACCGTAGGAAAGACCACTCCTCCTGTCGGCTTTTTTTTCACTTGTTCCACGTTTTCTGCGTGCTGTGCATTTCTCTCAGAAAGGAGCATTACATTTTGTTTGCTGTCTAAAATTGATTAGATACCAATATGCCTTTCGTTAAACTACCTCAGCTTTAAAGAACATGATGCGTGTTGTTGCACGCACTGCACATGGTAGTGTCTGCAGCAGCAACTGTTCAAAAAAATACCTGCTTTACTAATGACACTTTGCACATGCGTTTGCCAACTTTATTTTGATCATTCACTTTCCTATTTTTATACACATGAGGGGAGTGGATGTACCTACTTCTTGGTGCTTAGGTAATATAAAACAAGATCCCTTCTCTCATTAGCGACTATTTTTTATCATTTATGCACGCTTCCTATTCCTAAACCTTGACATGTATCCTTTTTGTGAGTTTCACAACAGTATCATAAAAACATGATAAGGAAATGGTTTTCCCATTTTCAAAAAGGCAGGCAACCATTTTTTTATGTGCAGGTGGCATGGAGGACCCTTTCCATAGGATTATTCAATCTCAGCAAGCTATTGTTGAACGCCTGAGACCAGATTATAGAACTGCAGAAGCAGAGGGTGGCACTTAAAGCCTACAAGCTCAACGCGCACTTCATAGATGGCAAAATTTTCCCTATGTAATAATAAAAAGACACTTGGGTACAATAACAAAACATTCTTTCTTTAATACACACAATTATTTTCTTTGACCTACACCCATTGATGCTTGGTAGCACGCTTTCACAAACTCTCACTTAAAAACGGTGTTGATAGGCTCATTTCTGACTGCGGTTGCAAATTGCTATGTTGCAAATTTGCAACAAGGTGCAGTAAAGGGTTAAAATAGTATAGTTCGTACATCGCGCAAGAAGATGCCGTCTTGCGGTCTGCTTCGAATACCTGCACCGCAGTACCGCCAGTACACTATCTAAGCATACTAGCAGTGCTGTTGGGCAACTCTCCTAGTGCTGCACAACAGAAAAAACACAAAACCACATACAAAGAGTACAATCGCTACGTTGCAAGCTCGAGGAACTTTAGGACCATGGCACGCAACCCGAATAAAAACGTATACTGTACCTTACGTTTGCTGTAAGAATCTCGCGATTGATATCTATATTCAACTAAGTTTTTGTCTTTGCTACCGGGCGAACACTAGGTCTGCTGGGCTAAAAGCTGTGCTCATTGGGATTCGTTCATTACCCGGTCGTTATCTCTACATTATCGGTTGTGGAAATTCCCTTGCTGCTTCCCGTGTGGGCAACCTGGGGATCCAAAGCGTTGGCCCAATTCGGCACAGAAACGCAGCGCTTCGGCATGCCAAGATAGCTTTGATCACGCCGCCAGATCGGCGAAACTTGCTTTCGACGAGTTGTTTCTTTTTCTTGCGGCACTGCGCTTCCGTAAAAATTTCCAAGTGCTGTCAATGGCGAGTCTGACACAGGGTTTTAAAGAACTTTTTCGGCGAATGACGACGAATGAGTGGAAAACGTGTCTTCCTCACGCTACCGCCAGCCTCCGCAACGCTCCAAAAACGTGATTTTTTAGGTGCAAGATGGCCGTCCGGTGGGCGCATTCGCCCTGCAGCGACCAAACAGGGATGCGCGATTCAGCAATTGTCATAGAGATCAGTGCTCGACTTCCACAATCTCCCATGACACAGAGTGAAGCCGTGTTAACCGGTCGGCGGCCACCTTACTAAGGGTAGAAAAGAGGATGCGCTAGAAAGGGCTCTAGCAGTGCTCTGTTGCTTTTGGGGCTGTGTATTACAAGAAAAACAAAACGATGATTTTTGCTTTATTTTAAAGGAATTCGAAGGCCGCTTATGACACGTTGGATTCCTTTTTCTCGGATATCTTATTGTAACTTTGGACTTACCTCCGAAATATTGCAGAAGCATCTAGGCCGAGTGGAAGAACCAAAATATGTTTTCCTTTTTAATATGATTGTAAACATGAACTGACGTCTTAAATTTTTTTTTGAGCCTGTTTATTTACAAAAAAAAAAAAACAGAATGCTCAAAATATTGAGCTCCGCGAATTCGTTCCGCGAACAATCCACCCCATCTTAATGAATACATTACATACCTCTCATGATCGCGAAAATTCGGGCACGTGAACTATCACCGAAACCGGCACTTTGAGAAATTAGAAAAATATCAAGCTCGCAAAAATAGAGTCGTTTGTAGCACTTGTTTTTCAGATGCACGGCTGTTATGAGCTCATCGCCTCGACATTTAGATGCAAATAACTAAAATGCAAAATAAGCGTTCACAGTCGCTACCATACTCACTGCTTTCCGCGGGTAAGCTGGAAATGCAGGAAACGCAGTTGGAATGTTGCCCGGTCGAGATCTTCTGGTTTTACTGCTTTTTTTCAAAGCAGACATTTTCGAAGTGCATGAAACACAAAATGTGTTTGATGCACTTCGCCGGGAATATGTTTGAGGGAATTCTTCAGGAATGTTTGAGTAACGGAGATGGTTTAGAGTATTAAAGAAAAGAAAGAAATGAACTCATTTTCGGTTGTCACGTCCATGATATGACAATGTATTATCAAAATTGAAATAACAGCGATCCGGCCTCTTCCACTAACCTGTCGCTCTCCGCGATGTTGAGCGGGGCACCGGGATTGGATGGCGCAAGACTTCGCACGATTCTAACGGAGGTTCAGTGGTTTCCGTCTATTTATTTAGAATGTGGCGTGTTGTATTGTCACTAGCTTTTTATTTCTGCATTGTCATTCCCACGCATGCTGACTTCTTTTATTCCGTTCGCCGACACAAGAGATAGTCGGTACCCCGTCGTTCCTCCTCCCCCTTTTGCCTCACCCTTTCCGTATCCTCCTCCCGCTCAGAAAACGATATATTGCAGACGCAACCGAATAAAGACGTTGATACGCTGCCACCGGCTGTTCGTCTGGTTTGCTCACGCCGCACGCGGTGGCTTATGCGACGCAGCAGTGGCGACGAGTCCGGACCTCGCCCAAGCGGACAAGAAAGCCCCGAAGGCAGCCATACAGCTCAGCAGCGTGCCGAGGACAGCTATGGCCCACCAGCAGCTACCTGAATTCGACGAAGACAAAGATAAGTGGAAACCTTATCTCATTAAGGTCGAAGCCTACTTTGAGGCTAACACCGTCACAGACTCTGCCAAAAAAAGAGCGCTGCTAGTGGCGGCACTGAGCACGAAGACTGTACAAGTACTAGCAGGAAGAGTAGCCCCCCGCACGCCTAATTCTTTGACTTATGAACAAGTTGTACAAGCCCTGAATGAGTACTACGACCCCAAGCGGCACGAAATAACGGAAAGTTACAAGTTCTTCAACCGTTGTCAAATGGAAGGCGAGTCTGTTCATGCATTTCTGGTTGAAATACGCCGGATAGCAGACAACTGCAACTTTGGCAGCATGTTGGACCGCATGCTCAGGGACAGAATCGTTTGCGGAGTGCGCTCAAGTACCTTACAAAAGCAACTGCTTGCAAAAAGAGAACTAACACTAGAGGAAGCCGAAGCATTAGCGGTTTCGGCGGAAACAGCCGAAAACGACGCCAAAAAATATCTTCGGAGCCAGCGGCACTACTGCAAGTGCAAGCGCGTCGTCATTCTTCAGCACAAGATAACGTGAAGCGCGATGCCCCGCGAGAGTGCGGCAGATGCGGGAGCACAAAGCATGATGACAACAGCTGTGGCTGGGCCAAGTCTCGTTGTTACCGTTGTGGACGGCATGGTCACTTGGCAAAGAAATGTCGGAACGCTGCTGCCCGCAAAAGCCAAGTGACTAAGGCGGCTCACGCAACGACCTTGGCTGTTGCTGAAGCTACGTCAGACGCGGAAGGCAGTGATGAAACGCACATCTGGACTTTGGTTTCAGAAAGAAAGAACTTTCTCGAACCGCCGATTCGCCGCACGTTAACGTGGGGGGAGTAGAACTACCAATGGAAGTCGACACCGGATCTCCTGTTTGTGTCATATCACGGCAAATTTTTGAGAAACATCGCAAGGTGTGGCCGTGCTTGAAGCCGTCACGTGTTAAGCTGTCATGCTACACAGGTCGTATTCCCGTGTTGGGTGAGCTTCAACTCCGTGTGTGCTACAAAGGCGTGGACGTCGATTGCTCCCTGACTGTACTGGACTGTTCGGGACCAAGCCTATGCGGCCGGGACCTGCTTGCCAAGCTGAAGGATGCCGGGATGTCGATTCTGCAGTGGGCCGGACACGACTCTGCAGCGCCAAACCCAAAAGGCAGCTCATCAGTCAACAACATCTTCAGTGAATACCAGGATGTCTTCTCCACGGAGCTGGGCGTAATCAAGGGACCTCCCGCCAGCCTGCAACTGAAGGACGGAGTTTCCCCCAAGTTCTGTAAGGCGAGACCCATCCCTTATGCGCTTCGCGATAAGGTGTCGTTAGAGCTTGACCGGCTAGTATCTCTCGGTGTGCTATCACCGGTAAAACACTCGGAATGGGCAACCCCCATAGTCCCAGTACTTAAGAAAGACGGCAATGTACGGATTTGCGGTGATTTCAAAGCCACATTGAACCCCGCCTGCGCAGTTGAACAATATCCGCTGCCTGTTATTGAGGATATTTTTGCACGCTTAAATGGTGGCGAAAAGTTCAGCACCTTGGACTTACGAGACGCGTATAATCAGGTGCCATTGGATGAAGCCGCGCGGAAGCTTTGTGTTATCAACACTCACAGGGGCTTGTTTTGCTATAATAGGCTTCCGTTTGGCATTGCCTCTGCCCCGGCAATTTTTCAAAGAAAAATGGACGTGGTACTTGCGGGCCTGCCAGGTGTGCAAGCCTATCTTGACGACGTGCTCGTGTCCGAAAAAAGGACGATAACGGGGAGCGACTGAAAAGCGTGCTGGAGCGGTTTCGCGAACACGGCGTTAAACTGAGGTATGACAAGTGCACTTTTCGTCAACCGGCCGTCACTTATCTCGGTCATCGCATTGACAAGCAAGGCCTTCACCCGACTGAGAAAAACGTGGACGCAATCACACAGGCACCCAGCCCACGTAACATAAGTGAGCTCCGTTCGTTCCTGGGAATGTTGACGTTTTATGCTAAGTTTCTGCCAAGCATGTCAACCCTCCTCGCTCCGCTTTATCGACTATTGGAGAAAAATTCACGATGGCAGTGGAAACAACCACAGGAAATCGCTTTCAACAGGGCCAAGCAATGCCTTAAGGAAGCCAAGGTTCTTGTGCATTTCGACCCGTCTAAGGAGCTAAAGCTAGAATGCGACGCATCGCCGTATGGCGTGGGAGCAGTCCTGTTCCACACCTCGGGCAACGTTCACAAGCCCATCGGGTTCCGCTCTAGGACCTTAACACAAGCAGAACGGAACTATTCTCAGCTTGAGCGAGAGGCCAGTAAAGATGTTCTTTCTTCGTGATTGCGCCGGGACCCAACGACGGAGGCAGCTGATGGTCGCTGAAGGAAAAGTAAAGCAGACAGGACTCCGCGGATAAAGGGAAGAAAAAAAAACACGTCTATTTACAAGCCAAGCTAATTTTCGAATGCTCACAGAACGTTCCACCACGTGCCGTCCCCCTCGTCTTCTTTCTCCAACGTCCCCTGCGCCAGCCCGCACGAGCGCCGCCAGTCCACCCCGACACAGGTGCACACGTGCAAAGGCAAACACGCATAGAAAAGAAAACGAAACTCAGTCCCGTTTCCGCGTCCATTCGCGGCGATGGCGGGGCCGATTCTCACACCTCCCGACTAAGTATATTTTTTAGACCCGAAATGTCAAAAATAATATATAACATCTAAACTCAAACGCGTACGCATATCAGTCACACCTTGCGCAGAGTTTGTGACTCAACCCGCAAGAATCCAAACTATAAAAGAAATTTACACCAATATGCCAATCACACGCTAGTAAAGTGATTCTTACTGTGCCCGCCAAGGCTCCAAAGCAGTGACAAATCTCGCGCCGAGACTAGCGCAGCATCTAGCCTCCTAGCCTCGGTCTCTTTGTCGACAGGTTATTCAAGCCATCCAGATTTCGACGGGGCTTGAATCGGACGGTGTATAGCTGGTTCCGGAACCTCCCCGCGCAAGAGCGACGACAGTTTATACTCTGTCCTGACTTACTCATCAGGAATGGGCCTCGCAGGCGGTCGCCGTTGTCGACGTCTTCTGCACTCCCAGCTCTCTCACACGTGGCCGGCCGGCTGGTGGTCGAGTCTTCATCGGCGTCCCTAGCTATATTCTGGGACGAGTTCATCTCGAAGACGGCGTCCTTGGTGCTGTCCCCGCTTTCCCTGACATCTTCACCGGCCCGCTGTGACGTCAGCCGCCCTAACAAGATGTCCGACTTCTTGTCGACACCCACGTCCTTGCCGTGGTCGTCATCAGCTTGCCAGAACGTCTGCCACCAAAGCAAGATATTCAGTTCTTTCTCGTCGTCGACGTTCACGTCGTTGGTCATCATCCGCTCGCCGAAACGCCTGCCGCCCAGGCGATAAGTTCGGTCCTTCGTCGTCGTCCACGTTCTCGCCGTCGTCGTCCTCGGCTTGCCAAAACGCCCGCCGCCCAGGCGATAAGTGCAGTCCTTCGTCATCGTCCACGTTCTCGCCGTCGTCGTCCTCGGCTTGCCAAAACGCCTGCCGCCCAGGCGATAAGTGCAGCCCTTCGTCATCGTCCACGTTCTCGCCGTCGTCGTCCTCGGCTTGCCAAAACGCCTGCCGCCCAGGCGATAAGTGCAGTCCTTCGTCATCGTCCACGTTCTCGCCGTCGTCGTCCTCGGCTTGCCAAAACGCCTGCCGCCCAGGCGATAAGTGCAGTCCTTCGTCATCGTCCACGTTCTCGCCGTCGTCGTCCTCGGCTTGCCAAAACGCCTGCCGCCCAGGCGATAAGTGCAGTCCTTCGTCATCGTCCACGTTCTCGCCGTCGTCGTCCTCGGCTTGCCAAAACGCCTGCCGCCCAGGCGATAAGTGCAGTCCTTCGTCATCGTCCACGTTCTCGCCGTCGTCGTCCTCGGCTTGCCAAAACGCCTGCCGCCCAGGCGATAAGTGCAGCCCTTCGTCATCGTCCACGTTCTCGCCGTCGTCGTCCTCGGCTTGCCAAAACGCCTGCCGCCCAGGCGATAAGTGCAGTCCTTCGTCATCGTCCACGTTCTCGCCGTCGTCGTCCTCGGCTTGCCAAAACGCCTGCCGCCCAGGCGATAAGTGCAGTCCTTCGTCATCGTCCACGTTCTCGCCGTCGTCGTCCTCGGCTTGCCAAAACGCCTGCCGCCCAGGCGATAAGTGCAGTCCTTCGTCATCGTCCACGTTCTCGCCGTCGTCGTCCTCGGCTTGCCAAAACGCCTGCCGCCCAGGCGATAAGTGCAGTCCTTCGTCATCGTCCACGTTCTCGCCGTCGTCGTCCTCGGCTTGCCAAAACGCCTGCCGCCCAGGCGATAAGTGCAGCCCTTCGTCATCGTCCACGTTCTCGCCGTCGTCGTCCTCGGCTTGCCAAAACGCCTGCCGCCCAGGCGATAAGTGCAGCCCTTCGTCATCGTCCACGTTCTCGCCGTCGTCGTCCTCGGCTTGCCAAAACGCCTGCCGCCCAGGCGATAAGTGCAGCCCTTCGTCATCGTCCACGTTCTCGCCGTCGTCGTCCTCGGCTTGCCAAAACGCCTGCCGCCCAGGCGATAAGTGCAGCCCTTCGTCATCGTCCACGTTCTCGCCGTCGTCGTCCTCGGCTTGCCAAAACGCCTGCCGCCCAGGCGATAAGTGCAGTCCTTCGTCATCGTCCACGTTCTCGCCGTCGTCGTCCTCGGCTTGCCAAAACGCCTGCCGCCCAGGCGATAAGTGCAGCCCTTCGTCATCGTCCACGTTCTCGCCGTCGTCGTCCTCGGCTTGCCAAAACGCCTGCCGCCCAGGCGATAAGTGCAGCCCTTCGTCATCGTCCACGTTCTCGCCGTCGTCGTCCTCGGCTTGCCAAAACGCCTGCCGCCCAGGCGATAAGTGCAGCCCTTCGTCATCGTCCACGTTCTCGCCGTCGTCGTCCTCGGCTTGCCAAAACGCCTGCCGCCCAGGCGATAAGTGCAGTCCTTCGTCATCGTCCACGTTCTCGCCGTCGTCGTCCTCGGCTTGCCAAAACGCCTGCCGCCCAGGCGATAAGTGCAGCCCTTCGTCATCGTCCACGTTCTCGCCGTCGTCGTCCTCGGCTTGCCAAAACGCCTGCCGCCCAGGCGATAAGTGCAGTCCTTCGTCATCGTCCACGTTCTCGCCGTCGTCGTCCTCGGCTTGCCAAAACGCCTGCCGCCCAGGCGATAAGTGCAGCCCTTCGTCATCGTCCACGTTCTCGCCGTCGTCGTCCTCGGCTTGCCAAAACGCCTGCCGCCCAGGCGATAAGTGCAGTCCTTCGTCATCGTCCACGTTCTCGCCGTCGTCGTCCTCGGCTTGCCAAAACGCCTGCCGCCCAGGCGATAAGTGCAGTCCTTCGTCATCGTCCACGTTCTCGCCGTCGTCGTCCTCGGCTTGCCAAAACGCCTGCCGCCCAGGCGATAAGTGCAGCCCTTCGTCATCGTCCACGTTCTCGCCGTCGTCGTCCTCGGCTTGCCAAAACGCCTGCCGCCCAGGCGATAAGTGCAGCCCTTCGTCATCGTCCACGTTCTCGCCGTCGTCGTCCTCGGCTTGCCAAAACGCCTGCCGCCCAGGCGATAAGTGCAGTCCTTCGTCATCGTCCACGTTCTCGCCGTCGTCGTCCTCGGCTTGCCAAAACGCCTGCCGCCCAGGCGATAAGTGCAGCCCTTCGTCATCGTCCACGTTCTCGCCGTCGTCGTCCTCGGCTTGCCAAAACGCCTGCCGCCCAGGCGATAAGTGCAGTCCTTCGTCATCGTCCACGTTCTCGCCGTCGTCGTCCTCGGCTTGCCAAAACGCCTGCCGCCCAGGCGATAAGTGCAGTCCTTCGTCATCGTCCACGTTCTCGCCGTCGTCGTCCTCGGCTTGCCAAAACGCCTGCCGCCCAGGCGATAAGTGCAGCCCTTCGTCATCGTCCACGTTCTCGCCGTCGTCGTCCTCGGCTTGCCAAAACGCCTGCCGCCCAGGCGATAAGGGCAGTCCTTCGTCATCGTCCACGTTCTCGCCGTCGTCGTCCTCGGCTTGCCAAAACGCCTGCCGCCCAGGCGATAAGTGCAGTCCTTCGTCATCGTCCACGTTCTCGCCGTCGTCGTCCTCGGCTTGCCAAAACGCCTGCCGCCCAGGCGATAAGTGCAGTCCTTCGTCATCGTCCACGTTCTCGCCGTCGTCGTCCTCGGCTTGCCAAAACGCCTGCCGCCCAGGCGATAAGTGCAGTCCTTCGTCATCGTCCACGTTCTCGCCGTCGTCGTCCTCGGCTTGCCAAAACGCCTGCCGCCCAGGCGATAAGTGCAGCCCTTCGTCATCGTCCACGTTCTCGCCGTCGTCGTCCTCGGCTTGCCAAAACGCCTGCCGCCCAGGCGATAAGTGCAGTCCTTCGTCATCGTCCACGTTCTCGCCGTCGTCGTCCTCGGCTTGCCAAAACGCCTGCCGCCCAGGCGATAAGTGCAGCCCTTCGTCATCGTCCACGTTCTCGCCGTCGTCGTCCTCGGCTTGCCAAAACGCCTGCCGCCCAGGCGATAAGTGCAGTCCTTCGTCATCGTCCACGTTCTCGCCGTCGTCGTCCTCGGCTTGCCAAAACGCCTGCCGCCCAGGCGATAAGTGCAGTCCTTCGTCATCGTCCACGTTCTCGCCGTCGTCGTCCTCGGCTTGCCAAAACGCCTGCCGCCCAGGCGATAAGTGCAGTCCTTCGTCATCGTCCACGTTCTCGCCGTCGTCGTCCTCGGCTTGCCAAAACGCCTGCCGCCCAGGCGATAAGTGCAGTCCTTCGTCATCGTCCACGTTCTCGCCGTCGTCGTCCTCGGCTTGCCAAAACGCCTGCCGCCCAGGCGATAAGTGCAGCCCTTCGTCATCGTCCACGTTCTCGCCGTCGTCGTCCTCGGCTTGCCAAAACGCCTGCCGCCCAGGCGATAAGTGCAGTCCTTCGTCATCGTCCACGTTCTCGCCGTCGTCGTCCTCGGCTTGCCAAAACGCCTGCCGCCCAGGCGATAAGTGCAGTCCTTCGTCATCGTCCACGTTCTCGCCGTCGTCGTCCTCGGCTTGCCAAAACGCCTGCCGCCCAGGCGATAAGTGCAGTCCTTCGTCATCGTCCACGTTCTCGCCGTCGTCGTCCTCGGCTTGCCAAAACGCCTGCCGCCCAGGCGATAAGTGCAGTCCTTCGTCATCGTCCACGTTCTCGCCGTCGTCGTCCTCGGCTTGCCAAAACGCCTGCCGCCCAGGCGATAAGTGCAGTCCTTCGTCATCGTCCACGTTCTCGCCGTCGTCGTCCTCGGCTTGCCGGAACGTCCGCCTGCCAGAAGATACCATCGGTTCTTCCTTGTAACCGACGTCCATATTCTTAACGTGGTCGTCATTGGCTTGCCAGAACTTGTGCAACCCAGGTAAGATGTCGGGACCGGCTTCGACGTTGTCCAAGTTCACATATGGGTCGTCCTCAGATCGCCGGGACGCCGGCCGCCCAGGCAAAGTGTACGGCCTTTTGTCGTCGACGTTCACCTGCTCATCGTGGTCATCCTCGGCTCGCTGGGACGTCCTCCAATCAGGCGAGACGTTCAGCTCATTTCTGTCGTCAACGTCCGCCTCCACAGATACGCAGCTGCGATTGTTCTTCGACGACCGCTTCGTGTCGTCGGCCTGTAACAGAATCTGAGGCGCCTCGCGGACCGATGGGTCCGGCCTCTTCTGACCTTGGTGGTCCAAGTTGTTACCGTCGGTCTTGAACACATCGGTCGTCACCTTGTCGGGCTCACGGCTGGAGTTTTCTTCCACATTGACATTCTTGGCGTCTACTCTTTTCTTGTGAAACAGAAGTTCTTCGTCTGGTGTCTTCTTCCGAGGACATTCGCGGGAAAGGTGCCCCAATTCCTTGCATTTAAAACACTTCGACACGGAGAATTTTCAGGTATGATGCCCTGCCTTGGGTTCTTGTGTTTTTCCTTGAGAGAAGTGGTGGTTTCAATTAAGGGCCTCCAGACCTCAGCTCGCGACAGTCCGAGCTCTAACAAGACCCGTTCTTTGACCGCACCATACCCACTTCTCTCACCCACGTTCAGCCTATTCACTAGTGCACGCATGCTCTCCGTGAAATAAGGTCGCACAAGATATCCTCTAAGCCGCTCAGGGACTTCATATACGTCTCGAAGACGTTTTCTACGCCATCAAACCAGTTCGGCACTAATATTTCGGACGACGGCATGGAAGTCAGTACTCCCTTCATCAATCTTGAAAAGCTTAAAACTTCATTTCGGAGCTTGAACTCCATGCCGCCTCCACTGGCTCGCGTTCGGTTTTCTGAGCGTAGATGTTCTAGCTCTAGCTCGAGACGTATTAGCCGTTCTTTTTCCCTCACTAGTTCTATCTCCTTTTCGATTGAGCTGTCTGATCGGAATCCTCCGTTCCCATCCCCTTGTGTCTGCGAGTTTGCCACTAATCCACTCGAAGGTGACGATTCACCTGGCCCGTCAACATCCCTATTCCGACCCCTATTCTGCTCTGGCGTTAGAACCGGCATCTGCCGCTCTGCGCTGTCTGTATCCATGGCGGGCACACGTCAAAGAATCACCTTACCGTAAGGTCAATGACTGCCGCTGGATCACAGACGCAGCCCGCTGCTCAGAATAGTCAGGCACGAAAATGATGTCCGAGCTGTAGACTCCGGCGTTTCTCGCTGGAGTGGGACGGCATCTGGTCCGAGGTAGCTCTATCACCCCGAAGTAGCTCGGTGGTCCAATCTTCAAGGAGCTCGGTGGTCCAGTCTTCTCTTTAGAAGGCTCCACCGGTGCCGCGTCAAGTCGCTGTCCGCCGATTCCGTAGTGAAGATCACGCCGCCGGGGTCCGCTGACGCAATCCTGTCGACTGCGCCAGTAAAGATGTTCTTTCTTCGTGATTGCGCCGGGACCCAACGACGGAGGCAGCTGATGGTCGCTGAAGGAAAAGTAAAGCAGACAGGACTCCGCGGATAGAGGGAAGAAAAAAACACGTCTATTTACAAGCGAAGCTAATTTCCGAATGCCTCACAGAACGTTCCACCACGTGCCGTCCCCCTCGTCTTCTTTCTCCAACGTCCCCTGCGCCAGCCCGCACGAGCGCCGCCAGTCCACCCCGACACAGGTGCACACGTGCAAAGGCAAACACGCATAGAAAAGAAAACGAAACTCAGTCCCGTTTCCGCGTCCATTCGCGGCGATGGCGGGGCCGATTCTCACAAGGCCCTCGCACTTGTGTTTGGCGTGACAAAGTTTCGGGATTATCTCCTAGGTCGAGAGTTTACCTTGGTTACCGACCACCAGCCACTCCTGGGCCTCCTGAGAGCTGACCGCCTGACTCCGGCAATGGCCGCCGCCCGGATTCAACGCTGGGCGCTTTACCTGGGTGGTTACCGTTACAAGCTGCACTACGTGCCAGGAAAGCAGTTGCTGAACTCGGACGCCCTCAGCAGATTGCCAATGCGGTCAACGGAGCCGGAAGATGACGGTGAGCCCCCAGAGTATGTTCTGTCCTTGCAGAGCTTGGATGACGGCGTGGTGACAACGCGTGAGCTAAAGGATCTTACGGCCGCCGATTCCACCTTAGCTCGTGTCAAGCAGTACATATTGCGCGGCTGGCCTAAAAGCGCGAAGGGACTGGAGCCTTCTTTGCTGCCATTTTATGATCGCAAGCTGGAGTTGTCGGTGGCACACGAACTAGTATACTGGGGTAATCGAGTGATCATACCGGTCAAAGCCCAGTCGAGAATGCTGCAGCTCCTGCATGAAACACACCAAGGTTCCTCAGCTATGAAGTCGGTTGCCCGATCGTTGTTTTGGTGGCCAGGACTGGACCGCGATATCGAAAGACTGTCAGCTAACTGCCACAACTGCATAATAAACCTGCCCATGCCGACAGCAGCACCCCCGGTGCCTTGGCCACAGACCCTAGAGAAGTGGTCTCGGCTACACATAGATTTTGCAGGACCGCTAGCTGGGAGGATGATACTCGTAGTGGTGGACAGCCATTCAAAATGGATCGAAGCTGTACCCATGAAACATGCTACCACAGCGAGTACGATCAGCTGTCTACGCAACATTTTCAGCCATTTCGGCGTGCCACGTACAATAGTTTCTGACAACGGAACGCAGTTCACTAGCCAAGAATTTGCTACATTCGTAAAGAGAAACCACATCACTCACCTCCGCACAGCCCCTTTTCACCCTCAGTCGAACGGAGCAGCCGAAAGGGCAGTCCGAACAGTGAAAGATGGCCTTCGTAAAATGAAAGAGGGGACATTGGAAGACAACCTGTTGAGGTTGCTATTTAACTATAGGAGGACTCCTCAGCGCACGGGGAAATCGCCTTCCGAGATGCTACTGGGTTACCAGATACGTTCTCGTTTAGACGCATGTTTTCCTCAAACTGTCGCAGAGCCGCCACAAGGACGTGATGACTGGGCGGTACAGCCGGACAGCAGCGTCTATGTGCGCAATTACGGCGCCGGTGAAAAATGGACACCCGGGCGCGTCAAGACCACGACAGGAGCCCGGATGGCGACCGTGGAAACCCCTGCAGCGGTTATTCGGCGGCACACCGACCAAGTACGCCCCCGCCACGACGCAAGGCCGCAGAGTCTGCCGGATAGCCACGCATCGAACGCTACAGAGGCCTCAGGTCGAGCACCGCCTTCCCAAGCCCCCGAAGCGGCTGTGGGGCCTCCCGCTCAGCTATCTCCCGACAGGGACCAGCGGCTAGATGACCCGACTACGCCCCCATCCTCTACCACGAAGACGGACGCAGGTGGAGCTCAACCAGCGACCCGGCGGTCGACGAGACTTCGTAAACCAGTAGATCGGTTCCACTATTAAGGGAGAGAAATTGTTGTATTGTCACTAGCTTTTTATTTCTGCATTGTCATTCCCACGCATGCTGACTTCTTTTATTCCGTTCGCCGACACAAGAGATAGTCGGTACCCCGTCGTTCCTCCTCCCCCTTTGCCTCACCCTTTCCGTATCCTCCTCCCGCTCAGAAAACGATATATTGCAGACGCCACCGAATAAAGAGGTTGATACGCTGCCACCGGCTGTTCGTCTGGTTTGCTCACGCCGCACGCGGTGGCTTATGCGACGCAGCACACGTGAGGGCCAGGTTGAAACATATGTAAGTTGTGGTCTCACTCTTGAGTCTTTCGTTTCAACATTAACACCGTTTTTATTCAAACTAGCCCTCTCTTTTTTTCACGTACCTAATAGGAAAGTTGACACGTATTTTTTTCTCTAGTTTGTGCGTCTTTTCTCTTTAGTCTGAAAAACATTTCGAACCGAATTTTTGTTATTCGAGATTCTACTAGACATTTGCAATTTCTGTTCCCTACTATGCACTATGCAATTCAAATCCGATTTGAGACGAAATTTCACAATTGGCACACCCTCTAATCTAGAAGGTGTAACTATTTTTATTTGGGTTATGTATTCCTTGTGCTTGACATAATTTGTGCAAGCTACGTGCGGGAAATCCTTTCTCTGAAGAGCGTATATAGTAAGTGTCAAGTAAATTAGATGCGTCAAACAAATTATATGACAATCCAATCATTTATGTCGAGAGATCAAAAGTTTAATACATTTCAAGAAATGTTCCCCTGCAGTAAACCGATAACCCTGAGTGCTCCAAGCGGCCGTAGAAGAGAGTTCGTGTAACCGAGCTTTTATAAAGCCTCGACTTAAGACATGGTCATTCATTACGCAAACGAGACATTTACAGCAACTGTTGCAACTGGTGAGTTAGTTGTAATTGTTGTTAAAGATTTATTTTGTTGAAAAATAAATACAACCAAGACAATAGAGTTAGTCACTTCAAAAATATCGTTTGCTGCGTACCAGCTGTATAAATTGTGTAAACTTCTGCTAAATTTAACTCAGGGCTTTTTGGCGATTTCGCTAGTATAATCTGTGTAAAGGTGCATCATAAAGCGAATTTACAACGTGAATGATAATTATAGAGTAAACACCACATGCCATATATAAAAAATCTCAACAGTCAAGCAATTGTTTTACTTTACTATTTAACAGTGAGCCACCAACTCTCACTTACCGTTGGTCTTTTATTAGCTCCCGAGAGGTTCGCGGTGCGCCCTTACGGCGAACCGGGGTGACGTCACGGCGAGGACAGAATTTTTCACCGACTCGCTTCGTTCACCCTGTGGAGGCTATGAGGACGTGTTAGCTGTCGGAGCGCCTCGTTTCTATTATATTTTTGTGCTATTTTTTGTAGGAAGTGGGAATTTAAATATGTGTCTTTATTGAGGTATGGCCTCATAGCTGCAGGCGAAACGTCAATTAACACTTCAGGCATGGCTGATCAGGGTAAGCAAGGCATGAATCGCAGCTGGTATATGAAAATGAAGCAGAAATATGGCCAGAATTGCAGGAGCATCACAAGATTTACATCTCACAACAACACATGCTGCTGATGGTCTGAATGAATTGGCAGGTTGTGTATACTATTTTTTTGGTATCCTTGTTTTTAAACAAGATCGCCGAAGCAGAAGGAGCTGTAGAGCTGCTCCAGCAGCATGTTAAATACAGTCTGGGCTTTCATGAAGAGAGAATCACTAAGTGAGGCAGCCCAAGTACAGGGGCAAAACAAAGAAAGAATAAGATTTAGTTATATATATCGCTCGCACTTCATCCCTTTGTTGGATTCGGATAGTTTTTCATAATGGATTTCACTCGGTGGTATTTGCGGACTTGTTTATATCTTCCCCCAGG
>JAZHYW010021168.1:0-11402 GCA_037355805.1 Ixodes ricinus | reverse complement strand
TCAATCACTCCCATGTAATTTTACTTTCAAAAGAACCTGTTTTTTTATCAGTTCTGCAAACCACCAATAAGTTACTATCCTTTCCTAAGCAGGGTGTCACAGCACGCCTATGATGGCATACTTATTGTCCCTATGGCTTGTTTGCCAAGAAAGACAAAACGGCATAAGCTTGGTTTACACAGTTTATTATATACAAACTTAGAACACCACCACATGACACTTAAGTATAGAGATATGGTGTTGAAAACATAGTGAAAGGAGGTTTGGACAACTCTATACACGCACTTAATGACCTTGCTTAATACTCTCAACAGGAGGCACGTTTACGCATTTATCTTGCACTGTTCACATTGAGAGCTCGTAACTAGATTTAACCATATCAACCACAAATGGAAGTGCGGGGCCATGCATGTCTTTTGCAATTGAATGTCCACATGAATTAATGCTTCAAGAGATTTAAAATTGAGACCTTTCGTTATAGTACGTGCGCTCGCCACAAACATATTGTGCTCCACAGCTTGACTGTCTATGTGAGCGCAGGTACGCAAGAAACTGCCACAAATTGACAGGAAAAAAAAGCATTAGAAAAAGGTTATGAATTTGCTCCGTTGCGAATTGTTAGCACCATACTGACTCACTGATTTACCTTTCATCGCAGTTTGATCTGCTTTTGTATACCTGTAACAACCAAACATTAATCCAGGTTTATATTTCAAGTCGTCACACTGCACAAGTGCACATTGAACCTGGAAAACATAAAATTCTCAAGTAATTTGGGTTATATTGAAAGGACACGGTAATATCAAGGAAACCATAAAAAAGTTCCAAGTCAGTAAGAATGATAAGTGAAAGTGCAACGGCAGCGTGCAACGGCAGCGTGCAACGAAGCCCGATGATTGCACGTTGGTGCCGCTGCGCTGAATAACGTTGCTCGACACATCATTAGACAGCGCAGGCCACGAAGTACTCCCTGAACCGAAGAAACGGTCAACATTTTATTGAAATAGTCAGGAAAACCTTGGGAAAATTTGGGAATTTAGAATAAGTGATTTGGTAGACACCCTGTCCAGTCATTCGAGTGGGCGACGTAGAAAAGGAGGTCTCGCAAAATATTGGCAGGTGTTCCCCCATGAGCAAAAAAAATAGCTAAGTGGCTGCTTCCAAGGCGTGTGAATGCCTTTAGCCATAAACACAAGAGCTTTGTTTGCGAGGTTATGGCCTCTTGCAGTGCTACTTTCTTCGGACCCTTCAAACCTGTCCGCAGAGGGGTTGTAAGAGAGCTCTTTCGTGACGTGCATCTCGTCAAAAACGATGATACATGGCTTGTCTTCTGGTGAAAAAGAAGCTGCACGTCTTTTGACAAGTTCGAAAACTTCTGGTTAAAAACCAACCCTCAGGGGAACACGCCGAAGCCAAAGCTGTAACGACCTATAACGGATGGGAGCCTCAACAATTGCCTACAGTAACGGTAACCCTTAGGGCTGTGAAAGTACAAGCCCAAGGCAAGGGCTTTGTTCTGGCTGCACCACCACCTGCCAAACCTGCTTGCATGGCTCATCTTCAGCTGAGCTTTCACAAGGGCAGCAATGGTTGGATACACAATGCTACGTACACTTTCAACTATCTCAGTGACAGTCAGCATTTGACGCCGTCGCTGCGGTCGTTGCTGGAGTCTCTTGTTGTGCTTCCGAAGGTGTCGAAGTTTGGCCCTCAACACGTCTATCTTCCCCTTGCCCTCGGTACTGGTAGCACAGGATCATGCAAGGGGAAAGCAAAAGCAATTATGAAACGCTTTGAGAAACAATGAAAGGAGAAATGCACCTCCACTGTAGAAAATGTGGAAGTACAAGTAAGCTTTGTGCATCATCACAGATACCTACGTTGGTGAGAAACTGCAGAA
This sequence comes from Ixodes ricinus, assembly GCA_037355805.1. Taxonomy (NCBI): domain Eukaryota; kingdom Metazoa; phylum Arthropoda; class Arachnida; order Ixodida; family Ixodidae; genus Ixodes; species Ixodes ricinus. The sequence continues at coordinate 9,502 of JAZHYW010021168.1, read as the reverse complement.
GTCTAAGTCACCGAAGCATCATATTCAGTAGGGGAAGGTTCGGGCGCCCACACGTTGTTTTCTCGAGAAGGAAGACCATGTCCATCCATCACGTAGGTGTGATCCACTACAAAAAACAAAACACAGGAAACAAATAGACAGAGTGGTCGCAAAAAGCTGAACCAGCTATAGCCGGTCAAGTACTATGCGACAAAGTAATCTTCAAAGACTGTCCTAAGCAATGCACATCATCAAAACTTACCATGAACTCTGGTTGGAGGGCTAGTCTTCGCGCTACAGGTCCGGGCCGTGCGAATGCTCCCCACATCTGCAAAGCAATGACGCAAATAAAAAATCTGTCAAAAATATCAGTCATTGCATTGTCTCAGGATGTTCCTGCGACATGGATGCCAAGCTAGATTAAAAGCGTGGTCATACATGTTTTCCACGTTTCTAAAGAAAACACAAGTACTGGGAACACACTCTATCATAGAAAGGATGGCTACTACGCGACAGTTCGAAATATATAAGAAACATGGCCTGCAACACTTCTCTGCCAGTATGCAATTGCCTTTACCTTGTTCCGTAGTCGGGTGCGTTTGACACCCTGATGATATGGGCGCACCGATGCAACTGCTGCTGGCTGTGAGGGCTCGCGCTCGCTGAGGAATTGGCCAGGGCTGTTGCTCTGGACGACATCTCCGGCACCTATGCAAAGTTCATTTGCAAAGTTAAGCACACATGTTATGTACACTAAAACAGTTCCTTGTATCTGCATGTGAAATACCTTCCGAATAAGCTTATATTCTCAGTAATAATGAAAACAAGATTTCGTGCTAACCTTCAGTGGTCAAATATGCTGGTATTGCACCACGACAGAGCCTTCCTGGATAAAGAAACGCAGACGGCTTGAAGTGCCTGGAGCATACCGCCCGTTCACGCAGCTGCTGTGCTGTCTTGTTCTGTAGGCTTGTGTTCCGGCAGACGTGAACCCAGACCCTCCACCTGAATGAGAAGCAGTGTATTATTTTACATACCCTTGGCTAAACTGAGCAGGCCGAAACGCGTTAGTGTACATTTAAGAAATAAACAAGATCTAACAATAATGTTAGCAATAAACTGGTGACATCCTCGTACCTGGTCTCCCGTCTGGGTCCAGCAAACGCCATGAGCGCGGAGCACACTTCTGTGCCCTTGAGGTTAGATAGGTTCACAACGCAGACGATTACATTACGAGATTCTTGAGCACATACACAGCAAGTAGACCAGATAGTCGCCAGCATGTTAGAATGACGACACCAACCACGTTTCAAGCAGTACGGATGTTTTAGTGTTATTCACACCATAATATGAAAGTTGGTTAAAACTGAAATGTTCAGTCATTGTTTCTTATAAGGTTTTTGTGGTCACGCAGCCGTTCAGCAGAGGCCACGCAAATCTGCCGCTAATATCTGAGATTAGTTTCGTTTCGCGCCGATTGGAACGAAGACTGGGCCCCCAAAACGCTCGATCAACGGGTGCCTATTACTAAATGATCATGCATGAGGGCCCATAGAAGAGGTCAAGAGCTTACCAGACATCACCGGACAATGGACATCGCACATAGTTGCAGCCGACACAGCTGATACAAGTTTCACCTTGCAGAGTCCACAGGAAAACGATGAAGGGTGATGCCAGTGGTGCGGTCATCACTTGGGCATCGCGCTACCGAGCAGCGTTCCTTTACATGCGGCAGGCTCATCGTCCCGACGAACGGAGCCGTGAACGCGCCCGGCGGGCCCTCGACGACAAAACCCGCAGAACGGCGCGATAGGCTTTAACCAGTACAAACCGTTCTGCACTCGGATACGTGGGAAAACTTAAGACCACGAATTCTTTAAACGATTGCAAACTGAAAGTTTGACGGAAGCTACAGAAATGCAGGCACACTGGCAAACGCACACAATGCAAACATGAGGCGTTTTCAGGACTGCGAACTTCGGCCGACGGCGTAAACACCCGTAATAGCGACGTTGTAGAGGTCGCAACAAGTGTGTACTTATAACACATATTAAACACAAACTAAAGAATTCACCCAACTGAACATGCTTAAACTAAGTTATTATAAATAGATATTACTTTGATTTAAAATAAACTTAATTAAACACCGAAAATGTGTCTTTAATATTTTATCAGCTTAGTGTTTTGCCGCGCAAAACACAGTCGCGCTGCGGTAGCGCGGCCTCCAGGGTGATGACGCTGACGATTGGTTTTGGGCCACATTTTTGCTCTACTTTCGCGACCCATATGAATGGACCTTGCGTCAGCTGCCGCCCTCTCCCTCAGCGCAGCACGAAAGCGCGAAACAACAGCGTCGACAGTGCGATGCGCATGCATTATCTCCAACCCAAGGGGGGGGGGGGCGTCTATATTGCTTGAGGAAGATTTCGCCCTGAAGGCGCGCTTTCTAATCCAAATGAGCGATTTAGAATGCATTTCAGTAAAGCATCTTGGTTCTGCTTCTTCTATGGGGGTATGTAGCGCATTCATTTTTAGTGCTCTTAGATTGCAAGGTAACTGAAGTATTCGCGAAGGGAGGAGGTTTATCGCACCCGATAATCTTTCTATTGGTTGCCGTGCTAAAAGCCGTGACATTATACGCCTGCCGCGCTATCCGTTTGTTCGTTATGATCCGCCCCATGGCGTCGTGGGATCACGTGGGGGCCACACTTTTGTCATTCGGCAGCCAGCTACGCACGCCAACGGTCGCCTGTTCGCGCAGGCTCCAGCTGTTTGCGCTCCTTTTCACCCCCTCTCGTGGCGTCAAGCAAAAGCGTCAGACTGCGGATCGGAGTCTGGGGTTAGGTTCTTGCTTTATGATGTACAAAGTGGCACATGAATGTCAACCTAACGAAGACGAAGTACATGATATTTAGTAGCGATTTTGATCGCGCGTATTTGCATCTACTTTCACGGCTTCTTGTTTTGGCCGTTAGGCACTCTGAATATGTGATTTGCTCGAGAGGGCCGGAGAGCGAACCTGTAGGCACGGCTTTCTGTATACTAACAGCTAGGTGCCGTCGATCTCGCTAGAGTCGCCAATAACAGAACGAGGTTAAAGATTCTAGTTACATTCTTTGTACGATCGAAATAAATACCTTGGCATGTTTTCTTGAAGGAATGCTGAAATAAAAATTGAAATATATCTCTTACGTTCAGAAATAAGTTAAACATGATCAACCGTATCTGCTAATGACAACCGCACATTTGTGTTTCGAAGTGATGGATATATTTTTCGTTCCAAACGGCCGATTCTAGCCAGCCCTCAAAGAGCAGCCAACGGAGAGCGCGATGCGTCACGGGAGACTGTGACGTCACTTGTCCCAGCACGGGCAAGGCTACGGGAGGCTGGTGTGATCGTGAGCTTCGGCCACTTGGTGGGGTCAACGCGTTACAACCCAATCGTTCGAGACGCCCGAGATCTGGTTGGTCAATGCCAGCAGGGACAAAAAGTGACTCACCTGCACTTCAAACTTTACTGACTTCCTCCATTCTTAGTTGTTCTCAGTCTTGTCCCCTCTCCCCGCAGGAGTAGAATAGGCGTGGGAGAGAAGGGAGATCCGGTTTCGCGGAGTGGTGCTGCTTTTACGGGACGATTGGCAAAAAGACATTCCAAGTAGCTATGGGAACATCCTGGTAATCGGTTTGTTCGTTATTTATTAATACAGTTCTGGCGTATTTTCGAATAAAATAGTGGTGTTCTGTGGTGTTGCCGAACCCGTAGTTGACTACAGACAATAAAATCCGCGCTAGAATTTAGTTCCAGCACAGCTTTAACTGGAAAACACTCATAACGAGCATAGTTATCAAAAGAAACAGATATTTAGCTTCCATTAAACTGCATTTCAAATTCGCTTCTCAAGACGCAAAGCTAAGCTCCCAATGAGTCATTTCTAATGGATATGGTCGAATCTGTACAGAACAAAGCTGGTCGCTTTATACTCCACGACTTCAAGCGAGAACTCTGCGTCTCAGCAATGCAAAGAAAAACGTAACATCCCCTTTCTACAGCACCATAAAGCTCGTGCGGGTCTGTAAATGCTACACAGATGGTATTATCGTTCCCCCAATGAACTAAGCAACAATACTAAAAACCCGCACATTACATTCCCCGGCGAACAGATAATAGTTGCAAGCTTGCCCTAACTACCCCACGAACGAACATTTTAAGTAGTCATAATTGCAACTCTTGGCCGCATTGCGAAACTGGCTGCCTGATAGCATTGTTTTACTATATCTAACACAGGTGACTTCAGAGATGCGATTAAAACACGTATAACCTGGCCAGATGCTTAATTATAACGGGTGTTCGTATCGAAGGATGACGCGACACTCGAATCCAATCAGCGCCCGTGCAGGCCTCCGGGACGTGACGCGCAGCCTTCAAAGCTATCTAGAAGGTGTTGGAATGACCATCTCGGTATACAAAGGAATACCTTATTCCCTTTGTATACTTAAGGCCCGTTCACACTCTTGCGACCGAGTGCGACCGAGTACGACCGAGAGAGACCAGACCGGTTTTTAAGCCTCTTGCGATCTCTTAAGGCCCTGTCACACTGAGGCAACACGACGGCAACAGCAACACAACGCGTTGTCCAACAGTCGGGCAACTTGTTGGTCGCTCCCCATGTTGTCCGACAAACCTGTCACATCGCGGCAACAGCACGACAACATGGACGACAACTAAAACTGTTGCCTCGGTATGACAGCTTTCGGCAACAAAAACAGCAGCAACTTGTGTTAGACAACGTGCGTTGGCCTGATCGCTGGGTGAGCGAATTTCGGGCCGGCAACACAGACAACATAGATAGCTTCGATAATACAGCTAGTCATATCAATAAAGTCTTACTCAGACAAAGGCTTGGAAAACGTTATTTAACAATAACTAGGGCTGGCGTGCAGCCAAAATATTTTCGATTAATGTTTTTGCTGCGTAGTTACGGAAAGCGATTTGGCAGTGTTGATACTTTAGACCCATGTTACGGATAAAAAAACAGGACGCGGGATGGCCAAAAACATGCTTTTCGTGCAAGGCTCGTCAAATTATGAGGCGCTGGAGAAATGCAGCCTTCTGCGTTAAGTCCTTATTTCGAACTCTTTTTGTTCGCCTTCCGCCCATTGAAAAGCATGCGGGAAGGGCCTTAGAACGCACCTGGTATCGCTGCGCCGCAGCGTTCTTCCGCAACATGAAGTTCGTCTGCGTTCCTCGCCGTCACCATGGCAACGAACGCCGAATGAATGGAAGCACGCACGCTACCGCCGCGTGAAGCCAGCAACAGCTGACGCCATTTTACGAACGCCGTCTGCTAGCCAAAGCCGAACGCGGTATGTCAGATCAACCGCCTCCGCCGCCGCGCCGCAAGCAAAGACGACGAAGCTGAGACACGCCGACGGCGAATAGGCGAACAGCAGCACCGCGAGACGACTACAACGGCGGCATTTATTGGGATCAAAGGCGCTGCTCGATGCGCAGCTAGCAAAGACGACGACGCTGAGGCACGCCGACGGCGAATAGGCGAGCAACAGCACCGCAGAGACGACTACAACGGCGGCATTTATTGGGATCAAAGGCGCGAAATAAGCAAGAACAATTTTTATTTGAATCATAACACGCGTAGCCAGGTTGGGGACCACATACCTCGCTGGATCTTCCTGGGAACTTTTTACAGAGACACGGGGTGCCGCGTACAGAACACAGCTCCGTTTGCAAAATATGGGGGCCCTGAAAAGGGCCGTTTAGACCGCTACCAGAACCTATAACTGACGTAACGAGCACTTGACGAGCGGTTGGCGCATAAGTCGTCTTTATGCACGCAGGCGGGCGACGGGCTCAGCGCAGCGGATCACTCGAAGTCACCGAGGCCGTCAGAATCCTCATCCTCCGCACTATGGGGACGGTCCCCCGTCTGCGTGCGGGGCTGTAGATTTTGGCGGCCGCGGCGACTGAACGACCGGAATCTGTCAGTGTTTCCGCGCGCCTTCTCTCTCCTCGAAAACATGAACTTGGCAAGGCAGACCGGTGAAATGGTGGCTCTCGCGCCGTCCAGATGGAACACGGTTTTTTGACGTGGGCCCAGGTGCCCTCCACCGCTGTTGGTGTGCGCTTTCCCGGTGTTCGGGTCGAGCAAAGTGCAGTCAGCGGATTGCGCCCAGAGCGTGCGGACGTAGCGTCAGTCTTTCGGCAAGCTTGCGGTAGCCAGCCTTCAACAATCAGTGATTATTCTTGTTCCAGGGCAGGACCCACCTTTGGCTGTTAGCCCTAGTAGGGTTTTAGCGTCACGGGTGTCCCACGGGAACAAGAAAGCAGCACCCGCTGCCACGCTCCACACCGCCTTGAAAACCCACTGGCCAGGCCGCCATTGCCACGCGATGGTACTTTCGCCGCCCGAACATACTCGCGTTCTAGTTCTACAGTCACGCCCTTCGCCACCAATCAAGGTTTCCTGAATGCTTAAAAACGGCTTTTGCCACAACACTCCGACAAAAAGCTCGGTACAGGTTCTGGCACCGGAGTGATGATTTGCGCCGAGGCTGGCGCAGCGTCGCAGCGTGCGATTCTTCGAAAAAGGAAACCGCTCCGTACCGAGACGTGGGCCCTGGCACTGAACTTTGACCGGCTTCCTCTTGTACACCGCACGAGTCATCCACACACCGCGCCCGCACGTGTAGCGATCCTGCAAGATCTATCGCGGACTTGCAAGCTTGTCATCGCAGCTTCGCATTCTGGACACACGACGAAACCCAGGAGCCAGGAGCAGGCCCATGCGCTGAAGCAAATTAATTGCTTCAAGATGATCTCTCACGGCGTCATGAAGACGGCACAAGTTGAACGCCATGGCACCGCGATGCTTCTCGCTCTCTGGACGAATAAAGCGCCGCGTGAAAACTGCGCGCTTCTTTGCATCGGCTATTTTTATTTCATCCGCCATTTATGAGCCATCGTGACACAATAATCAAACGAACTCATTGGTTGATCGGTCGGACCACACCATCGCGTGACAAAACAAAACGCCAATCGCGTGACCAGACCGGTTGCCACGGTCGCCATCGGCATCGTTAAATGAGAACGATCGAACCCAACAACAAAATAAAGCAACATAGTGTAATAGAAGAAAAAAATAGAAGGGAGCCGTTGGAGTCTCGGCAACACGGACGCCAGTCTTCTTTGATTGGGAAGGAGGAGCGGCGGTGCTACTCTGGCCGCACTGGCTGCTCAAAATCTCCCCTTTGTTTTTCTTTTTCTTTTTTTTTAATCTTTACAGGGTGCCACGATCTTTATTTCCGGCCTGATTTTGTTAAATTAATAACAAAAACAACGTGCGTCGGAACCGGAGGAGTGTAGGGAGTCTTGGCGTCAGGAATTCGACGTGATAGAAAAGAAAAGAAAAAATAACGAATGCACAATACGCGCCGTGCGCCAAGACCGTTATACTCCGCACTCGGTGAGGACTCGCTAGATGCCACCGACGACCGTTAGGCTATTTATTTTGTTTCCTTGGATTTTTTATCGTGACGACTACTCCACTGTGCGTCGACGTCTCCAGCGGAGATCCGGCAGTTTTTAATAATAAATTATTACTGTCGTACACACACCGGCAACTTGAGCCCCAACGTCGAAGCCACCATTAGTAAGATTCCTGCAACTACGGACAATGACCCAATCATAATGGACGCCCAGGATTCTTCGGACGGCGAGATTCTAAACTCGGATGCTGCTCTTGACGACGGCGGTGAATGGTATCCAGCCCGTGCTCCCCGAAAACGTCGATACAAGGACACGTCCAGTCAAGACTCGGAAAAGGACGCCCCCCGGACCGAAAGCCTCACCGTGATATTTGTGCCAACAAAAGAAGGTGACCGCATCAGCAGTCTGAGCAGCCTAAAGCTGTCAGACGGGTTAGATCTTCTGTGCCCCGAGTGCATTGTCCAAATCAGACCAAATGAGCGTCTGAACTTAATTGCTGTGGATGTAAGAAATGGATTCACCACAAGAGCACTGCTGAAATGCACACGGCTCTGCGGACTTCCAGTGAAGGCGTACGAGGGCCTTGCAGGTCCCACAGTCGAAGGTGTGATCAAGAACGTAGACGTAGCACTTCCTGAAACAAAAATTGCTGGACGACTGCAGTCTGATGCGGAGATCGCTCGAGTACGTCGTTTCGGCTCCTCTGAGTGCGTATGGATCACCTTTCGCGGAAGCAAGCTTCCAAGCCATGTTCTTCTTGGGCGAGTCCGGCATCCAGTGATGGAATTCCACCACCGACCGACTCAATGCTACCGGTGTGGAGGTTTCGGACACTACGCTGTCACGTGCAAGCGTTCCGTTGCCTGCAGCCGCTGCGGTGAGAAGCATCCAACAATTGACGAAAAAACAAAACAGAAATGCACCTCCACGACTATCAAATGCGTGAACTGCGGAGGACAGCATGAAGCAACATCCCCAAAATGCCAGAAATGGAAGAATGAACGAGACATTCTTCACTACTCGAAGGTGAACTCTGTCGATCTCCGGACTGCACGAGCAGCTGTACAGAACCCCAAAAGTAATCCCACGCAGGACGGCGCTTCGACCCCTTGCCAAAGAGCTCTGGAGACAGTGACTACAAAGGAACACATCGTGCCCGAGAAAATCACTGTTCCGGAAACTAAAGGAGTTGTTCCAGCATCATACGCTTCAACATCCGCCACAGCACCCGTCACCGGCACTACATATTCAATGATAGCAAAAGGAATTCAACAGTCGCCTCGCACTAAACCAAAGTCCCTTCCACAAAAGCAGGCTGTTGCACCCAGCAACGACCCCATAACGGAGAAAATGGACTACGATACTCACCAAGCACATCCGCCTTCCCAGGAGAACGTTTGCAATCTCAAGCCTTCAACAACGAATGTCACAAATCCAAAGCCATCTTCGTTACCGACTCCAGATGTGGACTGGCTGTCCATTATCAAAACCGCTGCACATATGGCATGCTCTTTTCTCACACCCCTACAAACACCATGGGCATGTGGTCTACAATGGGTGATCCAATTCGTCATTGGCCAGTTGGACCACTATTTCACCAAACAACAGTGAGCCACAACGGAAGATGTCGAAAGCCCCAAAGTAGAAAACCTAAACTACCCACTGTGCTCCAATGGAACGTACGTGGCCTTAGATCTCGTCTTCCTGACCTACGCCAGTACCTTCTAGCAAACAAAATAGACATTCTGGCTCTTCAAGAGCCAAATATTCGTCTTGGAGACTGCAGACTTGCGCCATATGTGATATACCTAAGTGCATCAAAACGAAACGACGGCCAGTCTCGGGCGGCACTATTTGTCCGGGCAAGGATTTATCAAGAACCCCTAGACCTATCCTCAATCGCAAAAGGAGCAGCGGAATACGTCGGTGTGACAGTTCGCTCTAGAGGAGAACTCTTCTCTATCATTAGTGTCTACGTTCCTCCAAACGTCTGCTGGGATCCCGAAGAGCTACGAGAGA